>JAPDNY010000001.1:9943735-10176235 GCA_029375565.1 Gekko gecko | reverse complement strand
AAGAGGAGGAGGAGGAGGAGGGCGGGGTAAAATCAATCAATCAAACAAAAAAAAAAGAAGAGATTGGATTTATACCCCGCCCTTTACTTGGAGTCTCAGAGCGGCTTACAAACTCCTTTCCCTTCCCCTCCCCACAACAGACACCCTGTGAGGGAGGCGGGGCTGAGAGAGCTCTGACAGAAACTGCTGTTTTTCAAGAACAGCTGTGCCAGAACTATGGCTTGCCCAAGGTTCTCCAGCAGCTGCAAGCGGAGGAGTGGGGAATCAAACCCGGTTCTCCTGGATTAGAATCTGCACACTTAACCACTACACCAAACAGCTCCCTCTAAGCGGTAGAGTCTTGTGAGCAAAAATCTTACTTTGTGAGCTACTGGCACTGAAGTTGTGAGCCAGGAACGAGGCAGCTGCATAAATCCGTCTGCTCTGGAGCCCTCCTTCCTGAGCGGAGACAAAAATCTGTGAGCTGGAGACTAAAAAACTGTGATCTAGCTCACGCTAGCCCAGCTTAGAGGGAACACTGCTCACCGGGTGTCTGTTGTGGGGAGGGGAAGAGGAAGGAGTTTGTAAGCCGCTCCGAGACTCCTTCGGGTAGTGAAGGGTGGGGTATAAACCCAATCTCTTCTCCTCTTCTTCTTCTAAATGGGCCTTTCTCCAGCTCCGAGACTGGACTGACTTGGCCTGCTGGGGGTAACTTCCTGAAGAGCTGGAGGTGTGAACTTATGGGGGGATTAAGCAAAACCTTGTGTGCTGTGGAACTGTGGACTGTTTCACTATGACTTCCATACTTCAGTGGCCTTCCAGGGCCCCTTTCTTATCTCCCCGTTGGCTCAAGGGGAAGTGAATGCGGTTTGTACTCCCGACATTATGTCAGGGCCTAGTTCCAGCTGAAGAGAAGAGCTGGAAGAATCAAGGACCCTGAGACCGGGGGGAGGCGGGGGAGATCTTCACCTTGGGTTATAAGAGAAGCCATGTTGGGTCAGGCCAGTGGCCCCTCCAGTCCAACACTCTGTGTCACTCAGGGGCCAAAACCCAGGGCCCATCAGGAGGTCCACCAGTGGGGCCAGAACTCCAGAAGCCCCCCCACTGTTGCCCCCCAGGCACCAAGAAGACAGAGCACCACTGCCCTAGACCAGTGTTCCTTCTAAACTGAGTTAGTGTGAGCTAGCTCACAGTTTTTAGCCTCCGGCTCACACCTTTTCGTCTTAGCTCAGGAAGGAGGGCTCCAGAGCAAACTAATTTATGCACTAGCCCGATAGCTCGCTCACAGCTTTAATGCCAGTAGCTCAGAAAGTAGAATTTTTGCTCACAAGACATCACAGCTTAGAGGGAACATTGCCCCAGACAGAGTGTTCCATCTAATACTTGTGACTGATAGCCACTGATGGACCTCTGCTCTTAAGAGCACGAGAGAAGCCATGTTGGGTCAGGCCAAGGGCCCCTCCAGTCCAACACTCTGGGTCACACTGTGGCCAAAACCCAGGGGCCCACAGGAGGTCCGCCAGCGGGGCCAGAACTCCAGATGCCCTCCCACTCTTGCCCCCCCGAGCAACAAGGAGATACAACATCACTGCCGCAGACAGAGTGTTCCATTTAGACCTTGTGGGTAATAGCCACTGATGGACCTCTGCTCTTAAGAACATAAGAGAAGCCATGTTGGATCAGGCCAGTGGCCCATCCAGTCCAACACTCTGTGTCACACAGTGGCCAAAACCCAGGGGCCCTCAGGAGGTCCACCAGCGGGGTCAGAGCTCCAGACGTCCTCCCACTGTCGCCTCCCGCAGCACCAAGAAGACGGAGCGTCACTGCCCCAGATGTAAGAACGTGAGAGAAGCCATGTTGGATCAGGCCAGCTGGTTTTTTTTGGCTGCCCTGACCGTGCGGTGTCAGAATCCCAAAGGCACCCACAGGCTCAAAAAGATCTGGGACCCCGTTGCAGGGTATTTCGGCGTCAGCTGCGGTTTCTGTCACTTGAGATCTTTGGCCAAAAAGGGTTCCGACTCGGGCTGACTTGTGCCTCGGTTTCTTCTCTCCCCCCAGCGCCAACGAAAACTTCGACTCCACTTTCCACACCAACATCCTGGTCAACTCGAGCGGCTACTGCCAGTGGCTGCCCCCAGGTGAGGCCCAGACGGATCGGAGCCCCAAGTCTCGCAGGTGTTTGATTTATTTATCCGTCGACTTCATTTCTACCCTGCTTTCCTCTCTGGTGGGGACCCAGAGCAGCTTACGCCGTTCTCCTCCTCTCCGTTTTATACTCACAACAGCCCTGTGAGGGAGTTGAGGCCGAGAGTATGTGACCGGCCGAAGGACACTCAGCGAGCTTCCGTGGCACAAGCGGGGGATTCGAACTCAGGGCTCCCAGATGCTAGTCTGACAAAACCGAGGGGAGAACGCAACCCAAGATATGGCTGTGATACATGAGGGTCAAGCTAACAAAATAAAGTTATTATAAAAATACAAATATTTATTATGGTGTACACATTAAAGGTAAAGGTTTCCCTTGCTCGAAAGCCAGTCGAATCCAATTCTAGGGGCCAGTGCTCATCTCCGTTTCCAAGCCGAAGAGCCAGCGCTGTCTGAAGACATTTCCATGGTTGTGTGGCCGGCGTGACTAAATGCTGAGGTGCACGGAACGCTGTTCCCTTCCCACCAAAGCGGTACCTCTTTATCTACTTGCAATTCCTTGCTTTCAAACTGATAGGTTGACAGGAGCTGGGGCCGGAGACGGGGGCTCACTCCGTCATGCGGCACTCGGGTCTCGAACTGCAGAGCTACCGACCTTCCGCTCTACGGCTCATTGTGTTAACCTCTGACCCCCCCCCCGCGGCCCTGGTGTACACATTAGTAAAAGATAAAATAGGTTAAAAGAAATTATCCAGATATCAGACTCTTAAAACTTTTTACACACAGAACTGAAAGTTTTACATATACAATTGATGGGTATATCTCACGACCAATAGACTGTACGCGTTTCGGCCCCTTTGGGCCTTCCTCAGTGGTCAGTGTTAATATTGTAAAACAACACATGCATCCGGAAATAAATTGTCAAAAGGGAGAGAAAAAAAGCCAAATTATTACTTAACAAAAAGAAGAGAAGAGTTTGGATGTACACCCTGCCCTTCACTGCCCAAAGGAGTCTCAGAGCGGCTTACAGTCTCCTTTCCCTTCCCCTCCCCACAACAGACACCCTGTGAGGTAGGTGGGGCTGAGAGAGCTCTTGACAGAAACTGCTCTTTTTTCAAGAACAGCTGTGCCAGAGCTTGTGACTGACCCAAGGTCACACCAACAGGTGCAAGTGGAGGAGTGGAAAATCAAACCTGGTTCTCCCAGATAAGAGTCCGCGCACTTAACCACTACACCAAACTGACTCTTAACAACTGCACATAATAAATGCACATAATAGAAAATTTTAAAATACCAGAAAAATTTTGCTGTTGTTACCTCAGTTTGGTGTAGTGGTGAAGTGCGCGGACTCTAATCTGGGAGAACCGGGTTTGATTCCCCACTCCTCCACTTGCACATGGCTGGATGACCTTGGGCATGCCATAGTTCTGGCACAGCTGTTCTTGAAAAAGAGCCGTTTCTGTCAGAGCTCTCTCAGCCCCACTGACCTCACAGGGTGTCTGCTGTGGGGAGGGGAAGGGAAAGGAGTTTGTAAGCTGCTCTGAGACGCCTTTGGGCAGTGAAGGGCGGGGTATAAGTCCAATCTCTTCTTCTTCTTCTACCTCACAGGGTGTCTGTTGTGGGGAGCGGAAGGGAAAGGAGTTTGTAAGCCGCTCTGAGACGCCTTTGGGTAATGAAGGGTAGGGTATAAATCCAATCTCTTCTTCTTCTTCTTCTTCTTCTTCATCCCCCATAGTGGAGAAATCTGCTGGCTGCCTTAGGGCCCTCTTTTGCCTAAGAGGAAGGGTTTAAATACCCTGAAATAGTTCAGGCTAGCATGATACCTGAGGGACTGACTTTCCCCATATGTACCCCAGAAAGCACTGCAGTCGGGGTCACAGAACCGACTAACACCCCCCGCCCGGGCCCCAAAGACGCTAGGCTCGCCACTACCAGGGCCAGGTCCTTTTCAGTGGTGGCTCCTTGCTGGTGGAATGAGCTCCCGGAAGAGATCAGGGCCCCATGGGACCTCTTACAGTTCCACAGGGCCTGCGAGACGGAGCTCTTCCACCAGGCTTTCGAGTAGGAGCCGCCCTGACCTTCACCATCAACGAGCCTGGCCCTTAGCCTAACCTCTGGCCTAGACCATCGTGTGACTCAAGAAGACCATGAGCTGGATTGTCTTGCTTGCAACACTCTTAGGCTGACTTCAGACTGGCAGTTTGCCCCGAGAGAGGCGTGTTTCAGCAACGTTTCACAAGCGGATTAAAGGGGGCGTTCGCACAGGCACTTCTGTCCGGCATTCCCCAGCCGTACTCAACCCGTCTTGTAACGCTTCGTTCCCGAGTTAAAAAAGACACCTGTTAAAAGTGGTATCGAACCCCAGAAAGTGTGTCTATCCCACGTATATCCCGCACCAACACAGCGTGAATGCTAAAATCCACGTTTTTTGCTTGTGTGCATATGCACTCATGCGCATAAGCACGTATCTCCAGATAAGCGAAACAGAAAGCCGCGCCTTACAGCCGTGCCTTCGGGCCAACAGTGTGAACGCTCCCTCCTGCCTCCCCTCCGGTATGCTCCCACATCAGTCGGTGCAGTGTGACCCGGAAAACCCGGAACAATTTGTTCCGGGTCTTTTTTGCACGGCTCCCTCCCGCTTCAAACTGCCAGTCTGAACTCAGCCTTAGTACGCAGTCTCAGTTAACTAATTATGGATAATTAGCACCTGTGATTTTGTAACTCATGTGTACCTGAATTGTTTTCATGTGATTCAATGTCGTTTTATTGGTATTTTGTACCGACTGCGTGAAGCTCGCCCGGAGCCTGCTCGCGGGGAGGGCGGGGTACAAATGGAATGAATGAATAATAAATAATAAATAAATTGTGGGAACTCAACAGGATTGGCCCTCTTGGGCCAAGGAAGCCCAGGGTTGCGACGCGGAGGCAGGCCTCTGCTCGATTCTTCCCTTGAAAACCTTACGAGGTCGCTGTGCATCGGTTGCGGCTTGATGCCACTTTGCACACATAAACACCACCCTGCAATACGGGGAGGGGCGGAATCACAATGACCTCCTTTACGGGGGCGTTGCAAACCTAACGTTAAGCGTGCACAGAATTGACGGCTAGTTGTGACGTCTTACGGACGAAGGTTAGGAAGAATTAACTAATGCCGTATCGCCCCCTGCTGTCAGTTTGAGGGAAATGACTCTCTTTGCTTGGAATAAGCTTGGAAAGAGGGGATCTCTCATTTCTGACTTTCGTCGTTAGTGTTAGCCAGGGCTCTCTCTCTCTATTTTTTTTAACTTATTTACCAATTTTCACATATGTTACAACCAAACATTTTCATTTCCCTTGTTTTCCGGAGCCATTATACATATTTTCCCACCACGTATAGACCTTTAGCCATCTTTCTTGGAAAACAGATTCGTCTCTTCCCTGCATACACACCGTCAGTCCATCCATTTCAGCACTTTCTAGCCAGCTTCCACGCAATCTCCTTTCTTGAGGGTAAATCCACATTTTCCCACTTGCTAGCTGGTAGTAGTCCTGAAACGGTTAATATATATGCTAACACATGCTTATCTTCCTGTTTCAAACCATCTGGTATTGTAGTTAACAAGAATATCTTCGGGACTAAGTTTATGTTTCTATTTAGAATTTCTAACATCAAGTTTTTTCACCATCCTCCAGAATTTCTGCACTTTCTCACAATTCCACCACATGTGAAGAAACGTCCCGATACTATTTTTACATTTCCAACAGTTACATTTCCAACAGATCACGGGAGGTGGTAGTTCCGCTGTATTCTGCTATGGTCAGGCCCCACCTGGAGTCCTGTGTCCAGTTTTGGGCACCCCATTTTCGGAAGGATGTTGACAAACTCGAGTGGGTCCAGAGGAGGGCGACCAGGATGGTGAGAGGGTTGGAGTTCAAGTCTTATGAGGAAAGGCTGAAAGAGTTGGGTATGTTTAGCCTGGGAAAGAGAAGGTTTAGAGGGGACATGATTGCAGTCTTCAAGTATTTGAAGGGCTGTCATGTAGAAGATGGAGTGGATCTATTCTCTCTTGCTCCGGATTGCAAGACTAGATCTAATGGGTGGGAATTACAAGGGAGTCGTTACCGGCTTAATATCAGGAGAAACTTCCTGACTGTAAGAGTGGTTGAGCAGTGGAATGGACTGCCTCGGGAGGTGGTGGATGCTCCTTCCCTGGACGTTTTCAAGAGGAGGCTGGACAACCATCTTTTGGGCATGTTGTAGGTATGTAGGGGTTTCGGCTGTGTTCCTGCAGAGTGCAGGGGGTTGGACTAGATGGCCTGCAAGGTCCCTTCCAACTCTAACATTCTATGATTCTATGATTCTACTCGAAATATTGTCTGCATCCTTTGCGATCCTATCCGGGGACCAGTGCCGCCTGTTAAACGTCTTGTACAGGTTTTCTTTAAGCGACGCTGCTCTAACAGATTTTGCTGTCTTCCATATTTTAGTCCAGTCCTCAATGTTCGTACTATAACCCGTATCCTGCATCCACCTTACCGTATTAGTCTTGACCGTCTCATCCTGCATGTACTTCTCCAACCAGAATGTATACAACTTCTGAATAAGTTTAGCCCCTGTAAGAAGAGCTCTGTAAGCTCATGGAGGATTGGCTACATTAGGGGGAGTGTCGCCTAACGTGCAAAGGAGTCCCTGCTACGAAAAGAGCCCTGGTCTGAGCGTTGACAGCCGACATCGCTCCCTGAAATTTCATGGCCATTTCCTCCCTCCCCCCACCCCGGTCTCTGTCCTCCCAGGCATCTTGAAGAGCACCTGCCGAATCGACGTCCGCTGGTTCCCCTTCGACACCCAGAAGTGCGACCTCAAGTTTGGCTCTTGGACCTACGACGGCTGGCTGCTGGTCCTGCACATGATGGAGGCCGACACGTCGGGCTACGTCGCCAACGGGGAGTGGGACCTCGTGGGTAAGGGGGGTGCTCGGAGCGAGCCCCGGCTCAAGTGGCTCGACCTCGTGCCCCTCCCTCCGTCCGCCTCCGCCTCCGCTCCTTCCCTTGTGCCAGTTTGGCGTCGTGGTTCAGTGCGCGGACTCTAATCTGGGAGAACCGGGTTTGATTCCCCCACTCCTCCACTTGCAGCTGCTGGATGACCTTGGGCAAACTGCAGTTCTGTCAGAGCTGTTCTTGAAAAAGAGCCGTTTCTGTCAGAGCTCTCTCAGGCCCACCGACCTCACAGGGTGTCTGTTGTGGGGAGGGGAAGGGGAAAGGAGCTTATAAGCTGCTCTGAGACTCCTCTGGGTAGTGAAGGGCAGGGTATAAATCCAATCTCCTCCTCCTCCTTCTTCAAATGCTGGGCTGCTTGAAGATGCAGAAACAGAACAAATGATCCTGAACTATGTAAACTGATGTGCACGCACCTTAGAATCATAGAGTTGGAAGGGACCTCTAGGGTCATCTAGTCCAACCTCCTGCACAACGCAGGAAATTCACAAATATCCCCCCCCCCCCGCATGACCCATGCCCAGAAGATGACCAAAAAACCTCCAGGATCCCCAGCCAAACTGGCCTGTAGAAAAATTGCTTCCTGACCCCAAAGTGGCAATCGGCATTTCCCTGGGAATTTAGGAACTAAGCACTGATGCAACCCTTCCTGCCCTCCCGCTCATGATCGACCTCCAATTAGGTTTGTTTAGGGGGGAATATCCAACCGCTGCCAGGAATGTATCTGTTCTCACTGGATATAATCTCTCTGGGTATCTGAAGAACTGAGCAGTGACTCACGAACGCTCATCCCCTGACACAAATATATCCTCCTGGACTGAATCAAGATCTAGGTTTCCTATCTCATTACCAATGCTGGTTTCTCCTTGCCTACTACCCCCTGCATATCACACCTCGTCCAATCATTCCAGCTATTCTCATTCACCTGCCATTGTCATTCGCCGGCTTATTGTCATTTGTCATCTGCAACCATTCCACTTTCCGATATGTAGGACAGATGGACCCACATTCTAGCTCCTGGACTCCTGGCTCTTTTCCCACTGGACATCATCTGTATTTCTGCTTAAATTTTCAATTAGGATTGGGGGGGGAGGTGCCTACCGTACCCCCATCTATGCTGACAGAAGCCCCCTTCCCCCCCCTCCCACAGGTGTTCCCGGCAGCGAGAACAAAGTCTTCTACGAATGTTGCCGGGAACCCTACCTGGACGTCACCTTCGCGGTGACCATGCGTCGCCGGACCCTGTACTACGCCCTCAACATGCTGGTACCCTGCTTGCTGCTCTCGGCCATGACCTTCCTCGTCTTCCTGCTCCCGGCTGACTCCGGGGAGAAGATTTCTCTGGGTAAACCTGCTGGCTGGCCGGCCGGGGGTGCGGGGGCATGGGTGGGCGGAGAGGGAGCCGAGCGGTAGATAGGCCCAACTTGGAGAAAGGTGGGGGAGAGGACAGAGGTGGCGGGAGGTCAAGATTTTATGGCCCAATGCCCCCCTGGGGGGAAGGGATGAGCCGAGGGGAATAGGAAACAGCAGAGAGCCTAATACAAGTAGCCGAAGCTTTGAAGGCCCCGACCTGGATAGCTGAGACTATCCCGATCTCATCAGACCTCGGAAGCTAAACTGGGTCAGCCCTGGTTGGTATTTGGATGGGTGATCAGCAAGGAAGTCCGGGGTTGCTACGTAGAGGCAGGCCATGGCCAACCACCTCTGAAGGCCTCTTGCCTTGAAAACCCTCCAGGGTCACCATTAAGTCCACTGTGACTTGACGGCACTTGACAGTTTTGGCCACTGTATGATGCAAGAGTGTCGGCCTGGACGGGCCGTTGGCCTGATCCAACATGGCTTCTCTTACATTCTTCTGTAGCCCTGTCATGATCTGTGCAGGACGGAGGCAGGGCCTAGGTGCCTAAACTCTAGGAGGGGGCTGTCTGGCAGTGGAAAGCAGACAGCCTATAATCCCCATAATGCTTAGGGAGGGTCATAGCCAATCAGAGGGCAGAGCTTCTGTGTAGGCCTCTGGAGATCTGTACATGACTGGGAGAAAAGCCTGAGGTGTAGGGCCCAGGAGAGGCCTGTGTGGTAGTAGAAAGCAAGCTGCCTACAATTCCCACAATGCCTAGAGTCAGCAGCAACCAGTGGGGATACTAGAAGTCTCTGAGGTGATGTGTTCTTGGTTTCAGTTTAACTGACTTTTTTTTCTCTGCGATCTAAGGAGACTGGTCTGGGACAAAGTTCCCTCACTTGGGAGAGTGAGTAAGTTAAGCCTAGTCTAGAGGGCTGTGAGGAAATGGTTCTTTGGCTCTTCTGCGGTTTTCCCTCTCACAGAGTCACTGAGGGGGAAAGGCTGGTCTGAGAGGAAAGGATCCCTCACTGGGCTCAGCGTGAGTGTTAGGCAGGAGGCCTGGTAAGAAGCTAGGCCTTAAGTAGTAACAGTTAAGGAGTAATAGGTAGCTGCGTTAGCTTTGTGTTCTTTTTGCCTTTTAAACACTGTTATACCTTGTTAAAGCACCTTGTCTTATTTCCCTTGCCCCAATACTGTATAAATAAACCATTTGTGTAAAAGTTCTCTGCCTGGTCATCACGCCTAAGGTTCTTGGCTTGAAAAGGGGCATTTTGGATGGGCTTGAGAGGGTACCCTGGGCCTTCTCATGGGACCGTAAGTCCAGGGTGGTGGCAGCGGAAGGCGGCGAGCCACTGAGGTCATGACAAGCCCGGTCTCTGCAACGCTCAGATCAGGACAACACTGTTCTTTTCTCCCTCTGCAGGCATCACCGTGCTTCTGTCACTCACCGTCTTCATGCTGCTGGTTGCAGAGGTCATGCCGGCCACGTCGGACTCCATCCCGCTCATTGGTACGGGAAAGGGGCTGGGATGCGGGCTGGTTCGGGGTAGGGTTGCCCGTCCCCAGACGGGGCCTAGACATCTCCCAGACTTAAAGCTGATCTCTAGACTACAGCTGAGGTCCTTCCCTTCCCCAAACTGTGCCATTCACAGGCTCCACCCCCCAAATCTCCACAAATTTCTTAGCCCGGAGAGTTGGCATCCTGAGCAGAAACTGAGCACGGGATAAGGAGGGAAGTGAAGTCCGCATGGCATGGGATTAGCGTTGCCGACTTCCAGACGGAGCCTGGAGAGCTCCAAAAAAAATCACAGCTGATCTCCGGATGAGAGAGATCAGTTCCCCTGGAGGAAACGGTGGCTTTGGAGGGGGGACTCGTCGGAACTAGACCCTGCTAAGGTGAGAGCCAGTCTGGTGTTGTGGTTAGGGGTGCGGGCTCTAATCTGGGAGAACCGGGTTTGATCCCCCACTCCTCCACGTGCAGCTGCTAGGGTGACCTTGGGTCAGTCACACGTTCTCTCAGAGCTGTTCTCTCAAGGGCAGTCCTCGAGAGAGCTCTCTCAGTCCCACCGACCTCCCAGGGTGTCTGTTGTGGGGAGGGGGAGGGAAAGGGGATTGTAAACCGCTCTGGGACTCCTTCTGGTGGTGAAGGGCGGGGTATAAATCCAATCTCCTTCTCTTCTTCCTCTTTCCCCTCCGCTTCCTCTTCTTCTTCTTCCTCTTTCTCCTCCTCTTCTTTCTCTTCCTCTTTCTCCTCCTCTTCCTCTTTCTCCTCCTCTTCTTTCTCTTTCTCTTCCTCTTCTTCCTCTTCCTCTTTCTCCTCCTCTTCTTCCTCTTCCTCCTCTTCTTCCTCTTTCTCCTCCGCCTCCTCTTCTTCTTCTTCCTCTTCCCCTTTCTCCTCTTCTTTCTCTTTCTCTTCCTCTTCCTCCTCTTCCTCTTTCTCCTCTTCTTTCTCTTTCTCTTCCTCCTCCTCTTCCTCTTCCTTCTCCTGTTCTTTCTCTTCTTCTTCTTTTTCTTCCTCTTTCTCCTTCTCTTCTTCATCTTCCTCTTTATTTTTCCCTTCCTTCTCCTCTTCTTCCTCTTCCTCTTTCTCCTCTTCTTCTTTATCTTCCTCTTTCTCTTCTTCTTTCTCTTCCTCTTTCCCTTCCTCTTCTTCTTCCTCGTCCCCTCCCCAAACCCCGCCCTCCTCAGACTCCACCCCCAGATCTTCAGGAACATCCCAACTTGGAGTTGGCGACCTGATTTGGGGGGCTGTTTTCAGTTTTGAGAAGTAGCAGGGAGCAAGCTTGCTGGGAGTGCAAGGCCCTGTGCTCTTAGAAGGCTCGCATCCCATGGTTGGTGGGGATGGGGGCGGCTGTGGGTTTGATCCCGGGGGTGTGGGGCCCGTTCCACTAATGGCAGTGCCTTCCCGTGATGTAAGAGTGCTGGCAGGAGGGCGGGGGGTTACCCAACTTCAATCTGCTACACGGAAGGGGTAATTTTAGGTGACAGTTCCTAGTCTCTTGTGTAGGGGAAAGGGTCCTTGCCTTTGGCAAATCACAGCTGTTGGTAGAACGGATCCGCAGGCCACTGTTTTAGTAATTATTGTTAGAGGTGGTTTTGAGAAGCTGCCTAGTAGGGTAACCTGAATTGATTGAACCTCCACATTCAGAGGCACTAAGCCTCTGAATCTCAGAGCCAGGAGGCAACATCAGGGGAAGTCCTCGGCCTCTATGCCCTGTTGGACCTCCAGAGGAACTGATTGGCAGCCATGTAACATGAGACAGGATGCTGGACTAGAGGGACCCTCCCTGGTCTGACCCAGCAGGGCTCTTCTGAGGTTCTTCTCAGGGGAAGGCCTCGGCCTCTCTGCCCTGTTGCTGGCCCTCCAGAGGAACTGGTCGGCCACTGTGTGCGACAGGAGGCTGGACTGGATGGACCACTGGTCTGACCTACCAGGGCTCTTCTGAGGTTCTTCTCATGGGAAGGCCTCGGCCTCTCTGCCCTGTTGTTGGCCCTCCAGAGGAACTGGTTGGCCCCTGTGTGAGACGGGATGCTGGACTAGATGGACCCTCACTGGTCTGACCCAGCAGGGCTCCTCCGATGTTCTTCTCAGGGGAAGGCCTCGGCCTCTCTGCCCTGTTGTTGGCCCTCCAGAGGAACTGGTTGGCCCCTGTGTGAGACGGGATGATGGACTAGATGGACCCTCACTGGTCTGACCCAGCAGGGCTCCTCCGATGTTCTTCTCAGGGGAAGGCCTCGGCCTCTCTGCCCTGTTGTTGGCCCTCCAGAGGAACTGGTTGGCCCCTGTGTGAGACGGGATGCTGGACTAGATGGACCCTCACTGGTCTGACCCAGCAGGGCTCCTCCGATGTTCTTCTCAGGGGAAGGCCTCGGCCTCTCTGCCCTGTTGTGGGCCCTCCAGAGGAACTGGTTGGCCACTCCGTGAGATGGGATGCCGGACTAGATGGACCCTCACTGGTCTCAACCGGCAGGGCTCTTCTGAGGTTCTTAGTGTTACCTCCTTCTCGAAAGACCCTCCTTGTCTTGTGGGCCCACTTACTTTGGGATAAGAGGGAGCCAGTGTGGAGCTGCGGTCAGACTGTGATCTGGGAGACCCAGGTTCGAATTGCCACTCTGGTACGGAAGCTTGCTGGGTGACCTTGGACCAATCAGAGGGTCGTTATGAGGATAAAATGTTGGGAGTCTAAACTGCTTTGGGGAGAACAGCGGGGTATAGATCACAGGAAGAAACAGATATACTGAATTTCTCCTGATCCGTGCGCGCTTCTGCGACTGCCCTTCCTTTCTGCTTCCCTTCCAGGGCAGTACTTTGCCAGCACGATGGGGATGGTCGGGCTCTCGGTGGTCGCCACCGTCTTCGTCCTCCAGTACCATCACCACGACCCCGACGGCGGCTGCATGCCCAGATGGGTGAGTGCCCTTTCCCTCTCAGCGAGGATCCGGGCGCTGCCGATTCTTGCCCAATCCAATGCGTGCTCCTCCCCTAGAGAGCCAGTTTGATGTAGTGGGGAGGAGCATGGGTTCTAATCTAGGAGAACCGGGTTCGATTCCCCATGCCTCCACATGCAGCCGCTGGTGTGACCTTGGGTCAGTCATAAGTTCTCTCGGAGCTTTTCTCTCACAAGCCGTTCTCTCAGAGCTCTCTCAGCCCCACCTACCTCCCAGGGTGTCTGTTGTGGGAGGGGAAGGGAAAGGAGTTTGTAAGTCGCTCTGAGGGACGGACTCTAATCTGGGAGAACCCGGTTTGATTCCCCACTCCTCTGTGTGCAGCCGCTGGTGAGACTTTGGGTCAGTCACAAATTCTCTCGGAGCTGTTCTCTCAGAAGCAGTCCTCGGGAGAGCTCTCTCAGCCCCACCTCTCTCACAGGGTGTCTGTTGTCAGGAGGGGAAGGGAAAGGAGATCGTAAACTACGCTGAGATTCCTTCGGGGAGTGATAAAGGTAAAGGTTCCCTTGCTCGAAAGCCAGTCGAATCCGACTCTAGGGTTGCGGTGCTCATCCGTTTCAAAGCTGAAGAGCCAGCGCTGTCCGAAGACGTTTCCGTGGTCATGTGGCCGGCATGACTAAACACCAAGGCGCACGGAACGCTGTTACCTTCCCACCGAAGTGGTACCTATTTATCTACTTGCAATTTTTTGCTTTCGAACTGCTAGGTTGGCAGGAGCTGGAACTAGAGACGGGAGCTCACTCCGTCTTGCGGCACTCTGGTCTTGAACTGCTGAACTACTGACCTTTCGCAGCCTGCAGTTCAGCGTCTTAACCACTTGAGCCACCACAGCTCCTTCGGGGAGTGAAGGGTGGGGTATAAATCCAGTCTCTTCTTTTTCTTCCTGAACCCACGACGTGTTGCCACCTCCCTTCCTCTTCCTCTCTGGCCCTTCCCAAAGTCCCCCCCACCCCTCGGTCCTCATCCCCAGGTGTCTTACCCGGCTCTCTCCTCCCCTTTCCCCCACCCTCTCAAATGATCAATTCTTTTGCTTCCCACAGCAGGGACAGGTCTCTCTCGCTTGTCGTGGTTCCTCCATTGGGCGTGACGTTGCCAGATTCCGGGAAAGGCCTCAAGATCTCCCTAGAGTTAACATTCCCCAGTTGGGGGTGGACGATCCCCGGCTTTTGCGGGCACCTCCCTGCTGCCAGCCAGCTGGCCGTCGGGGGGGGGGGAATTCTGTGTGTGTGTCCCCTCCCCAAGAACTATGTCACCCGGAAGTGATGTAGGCACATTGGGGGGCGGGATGACGCTCTGGGCAGTTCTACCATAGAGTTTTGCCCAGAAACCGGAGCATCACCCCGACGTGCCCACGCCATTCCCGGGTGATGCATGACATCACTTCCCGTGACGTCAGCACATTGGGGGGCGACGCTTCCATTTCCCGGAGCGTCAACCTCCTTCCCCCCAACGGTGTCTCAAAGGGACTTCACAACCCTAGCTATCCTGGAATGACAGCCCATCTCCAGGTTACAGGGACCCGTTCCCCTGGAGAAAATGGCAGCTTCGAAGGGTGAATGGTATGGCATCGCGCCCCCCACTGAATTCCCTTCCTTCCAGAGAACTTCGTCAAGACACGTTATTGTTTATATGGTCCCATTCAGAAGAAGTCCCGACAAAACGAAACGACATTCCGGAGAACGTCGTCACGCCAGAATTATTACTGGACTCCTTATGCACTGTATGCATAGGTAGTGATTGCTAAATGTATTGTAACATTAATTCCTATGGATATTTAGCATTTATTTACAGCTTCCCGGTGGTCTTGTACTGTACGTTCAAGCTGTTACCTTCTATGTGTATATTCCTGTTGAAAGGACCAGGCAGGAGGTGATGGGAAAGACCTTTCTCTGCCCGAGACCCTGGAGGGCGGCTGCCAGTCTGAGTAGACGATACTGATCTTGACGGACTGAGGGGTTGAGGCAGTATAAGGCAGCTTCGTGTGCTCACCTGTGGACCTTAGATGGCCTTGACCCCACTGCGTTCTCCCCCAAACTGGCAGCAGTGCTGAAAGAGAGAATTGGTTGGAACCTTTGTTCCCTCTAAGCTGTGGGGTCTTGTGAGCAAAAATTCTACTTGGTGAGCTCCTGGCATGAAAGTTGTGAGCAAGCAATTTGGCTACTGCATAAATTAATTTGCTCTGGAGCCCTCCTTCCTGAGCCAAGATAAAAATGCGTGAGCCAGAGGCTAAAAAACTGTGAGCTAGCTCACACTAACTCAGCTTAGAGGGAACACTGGTTGGAACTGAGCCGAGTTGCCATTGTTGATTGCCAAGCGGCCATTGAGGCTCAGCAGGAGGTGGGGGGGGCTCATCTCAGCTTGCTTCTTGCCACCAGTGGCCTTCTAGGGCAGTGGCCCCTCGAGAAATTTCCCAGTAAGTTAAATGAAGAAAGAAGGGAAGAGATCGGATTTATACCCCACCTTTTATTACCTGAAGGAGTCTCCGAGCAGCTTAGAGTCGCCTTTCCCTTCCCCTCCCCACAACAGACACCCTGTGAGGTAGGTGGGGCAGAGAGAGCTCTCTTGAGAACTGCCCTTGAGAGAACAGCTCTGAGAGAACTTGTGATTGGTCCAAGGTCACACCAGCGGCTGCATGTGGAGGAGCGGGGAATCAAACCCGGTTCTCCAAGATTAGAGTCCGCACCCCTAACCACTACACCAAACTGGCTGGTCTGTCCTTGCCCCACAAATTTGGATGCTCTTCCATATTCTCATTTTGATCGCTTGTGTATCCCTATTGCTTCGGGAGTTTTCCCCCTTTACTGCACACGTTCTGCTCCCTCTAGTGGTCAGTTTGTTATTACACCTTCGTATGTCCACCATATCTCCCTGCATTAATCTATAGGGAGACATGCCAGACATAGAGAGATGTAGTATCGAACTGACCACTAGAGGGAGGAAAACACATCTGGAAAAAGAGGAAAAAAACAAAGCAGTGGGGAGGGACGCACAATGAGAGAAAATGAGACTGTAGAAGACCCCTGGCTCTCTGCTCAATATCTTACTTTCTCCCCGCAGGTGCAGGTGGTGGTGTTGCGCTGGGGCGCCTGGCTGCTGCGCATGCGCCAACCCGGGGAGGAGGCTGTCGGGCGGCCCCGCTGCACCCGCAGCCTGCTGAGCTGCAGTTCCGACAACAGCGAAGGCAGCGCCACGCCGAAGCCGCCAGCCACGCCGGCATTCGCCAACGGCAGCCTTCCTTATATGGGCAGCCCCGCGGCGGCGGCGGCCGCCATGCCTCCCAAGGTGCCGCGGCCCTTTCTCCCGTCGCCGGAGCTGCAGGCCTCCACCCCGGAGGAGCTGCTGAGCGCCCCGGAGCTGGGCCGCATCCTGGAGGACCTGCACTACGTGGCCGAGTGCTTCCGGGGGCGGGACGACGCCCAGGCCGCCTGCAGCCAGTGGAAGTTTGCCGCGGCCGTCGTCGACCGCCTCTGCCTGGTCACCTTCGCCCTCATCCACATTGTCTGCTCCATCAGCATCCTCATGGCGGCCCCCAACTTCGCCGAGGCCATCACGAAGGACTTCCTGTGAAGCCCCGGCCGTGGACTCCCCCGAAGTGACGCGACCCTGGCCCCCTAACCCCGGCAGCGGGGCGGGCACGGCTCGAGAGCCCCGCCGGCCACGCAAGGCTTTGGCGCGGGCCGTCGGCCTTGCATGCAACGGTGTTACCGACCCTACGGAGACCCGCCTCTGAAGGCAAGCCGCCGAGCACCGCCCTCCGTCCGGCGTGCCGAAAGGGGTCCCGCCGCCTCCCCTGCAGTTTGCCCACTCTCTTGCTCCCACGGCCAAGTAGGGTTGCCAGCTCCAGGATGGGAAATTCCTGGAAGTTTGGGGGTGGAGCTTGGGAAGGCTAGGGTGTAGGCAGGGGAGGGACCTCAGCGGGGTGTAATACCATAGAGTCCATCCTCCCAGCAGCCGCTCTCTCCTGCAGAGCCGATCTCCGTGGTCTGGAGATGAGGCGTAACGCCGGGAGAGCTCCAGGCCTCGCCTGGAGGCTGGCAACCCGACCCTGAGACGTTCCCCTCAGAATTCCGCCCCCCCTGTTCCTTTTTGCCACTGTGCGGAACGCTTTTTTAAAAAAAGTATGAGGCGCTTGAAACCCGGGAGCCCCGAGATTGTTTTTAAACACAAGGCGGGAGGCGAATCGAAGCGAAGGGAACCTCGACTAGGCCCTGCGCCTTCCCCCCCGTGGATCGCGGCCTGGGACGCTGGGCCCGCCGCGGCCTCCTCTCGCCTGTGAGATGTGAAACCAGCTACCGCGGCGCTGCCGCGAGGGCAGAAATGCAATAAAGTTTCCGAAGCACTTTGCAAACGGAGCGTGCTCATTCAGTCGTTGCGGTACTGCGGGTCATTATTTTGTAAGGAATTAACGTTTCAGAGGCCGTCCCCCCATCAACTCTCCTGCCAAGCCCCGGTGATTTTTCGGATGTCCTGGCTTCTGTACACACAACAAAGAGTTGTTAAATGTATCCTGGACTTGGGGGGTGGGGTGGGGCGGCCTGCATTTGTGTCCCTGCCCACGGCCGTCTCCACAGAGGTGCCCGACGCTTGCCCAGTCTTAAATGCGACCTCAACTATGGACTGGGGAGATACGAGGAAATCTTTTCTAGCCCTGGACACCCTCCCTAAGGGAGGAGGAAAAAGACAGGCAGAAAAGAATTCCCCCTCCCCTTCCTCTCCCATAATACTAGACTTTGGAGGGGTCTCCTAGATAATCATAGAACCATAGAGTTGGAAGGGACCTCCAGGGTCATCTAGTCCAACCCCCTGCACAATGCAGGGAATTCACAAATACCTCCCCCCACCCACCTGTAGTGACCCCTGCTCCATGCCTTAAGTTTTCCCTTGCTTGAAAGCCAGTCGAATCCGACTCGAGGGGGTGGCGCTCATCTCCGTTTCCAAGCCAAAGAGCCAGCGCTGTCTGAAGACTTCTCCATGGTCATGTGGCCGGCATGACTAGACGCCAAGGCGCACCGAAACGGTACCTATTTATCGACTTGCTCCATGCCTAGAAGAGGGCCAGATCCCCCCTCCCAACCCCCCCCTCCAGAGTTAAGTTGATGGGCAGTCCTGTTCATGACCGATGGGAGGAAAGCCCTCCTTCACCCAGCGCATATTTAACTTACGGAACTCCCTGCCACAGGATATAGTGACAGCCATTGGCTTAGATGGGTTTCGAAGACAAATTCAAGGAGGATAGGTTCAGTGATGGCTGTTCAACTGCAGAGGCTAAATTTGTTAATTTACTTGATTTATACCCTCCTTTCTCTCCAGTGGGGACCCAAAGTGGACGACATTGTTCTCCTCTCCTTTTTATCCTCAAAACGACCCGGTGAGGGAGGTTAGGCAGAGAGAGTGTGACTGGCCCGTGGCCACCCAGGTGGGACACTTGTCCATAAAGCCTTCTGATTGGCCATGGGAGATTTTCTTAGAACCTGGGTCTCCCAGGGCCTAGGCTGGGACTCTTGACCCTGAGGTTCCTTCAGATCGGCCATGGGACACTTTTTCTAGAAAGTGCGTGGGACCAAGTGGGACTCTTGTCTCATAAGGGCTTCTGATTGGCCATGAGAGATTTTTTTCAGAAAGTGGGTGGGACTAGCTGGGACTCTTGTCCATAAGGCCTTCTGATTGGCCATGGGAGATTTTTTTTTAGAAAGTGGGCGGGACCAGGTGGGACTCTTGTCCGTAAGGGCTTCTGATTGGCCATGGGAGATCCAATTGGCTGTGCTTTAACTAGGCAGCTGCCTATGAGTGAAGAGCAGCTGTCGGCCAAACTTGTCAGATCTCGGAAGCTAAACGGGGTTGGCCCTGCTCGGCATTTGGAGGGGAGACCGCCGAGGAATACCTGCAGAGCCAGGTGATGGCAAACCACCCTGAACGTCTCTTGCCTTGAAAACGCTACGGGGTCACCGTAAGTCGGCTGCGACTCAACGGCACAGACAGCCACCGCAAAACACCAGATCCGAGGAAATATTTTAAAGCAGTAGGTTCACTGAAAAAGGCATCCTGTTGAACAGAGCGTCTGCCTGAAGCGTTGAAGAGTTACTATCGGAGTTATTCGTAGGCTCGCTCCCCGAGATTTTGTGGTCTACGCCACCTCTTATGGCAGCCATTTTGTAGCTGCCTTGGCTTCCTGTGGCAGCCATTTTGTGATTGCCCCCACCATCCGGGGTTAGAACGCCAAAGGTACCCCCAGCTACAAAAAAAAACCCCCCTGGAGAATCCTGCTCTAAGCACTCCACCGTGTGGGAAACTGTTCAGAAGAGGCAGTGCGCTTCTGTCTTGTGTGTCCTGTCTCAGGCAGTGGTGCTCGGTCTTCTTGGTGCTAGAGGCGGCCACAGTATGGAAGGGCTTCCGGAATTGTGGCCCCGTTGGTGGACCTCCTGATGGCCCTTGGGTTTTGGCCACTGCGTGACACAAGAGTGTTGGAATCGATGGGCCATTGGCCTGATCCAACATGGCTTCTCTTATGTTCTTATGTCTGGGGCGGTGATGCTCTGTCTTCTTGGTGCTTGGGGGGGGCAAGAGTGGGAGGGCTTCTAGTGTCCTGGCCCCACTGCTGGACCTCCTGATGGCCCCTGGGTTTTGGCCACTGTGTGACACAGAGTGTTGGACTGGATGGGCCATTGGCCTGATCCATCATGGCTTCTTTTCTGTTCTTATGTCTGTGGCAGTGATGCTCTGTCTTCTTGGTGCTGGAGGGGGGGACAAGAGTGGGAGGGCTTCTGGAGTTGTGGCCGTGCTGATGGACCTCTGGATGGCAACAACCAAAGAAAAGAAAGGGGGGGGGACTCAACCCAAAATGTAGCTGCGATCTAAGAGGGTCAAGATAACAAATAAACTAATATAAAAAAATATACAAATATTTATTAGGTTGTACACATGAATAAAACATACATAGGGTTAAAAGAAATAGTCTAAATATCAGGCTCTTAGGGCTTATATCATTCAAAGCTGATTGTTATACATATCCAATTGATGGATAAAACTTTTGACCTAAGGACCATCGATCTTCTTTATTTTACAATGACACACATCCAGAAATACATGCAGAAAGAATTTTGTGTGTGTGTGTGTGTGTGTGTAAACATACATATATATATATATGAATGACCTGGTGTTGCTTTCTTATATGCTTGGCATTTGCTGCAAGTTGGTATAGTGGGCCATAGATGGTAGTGGTACAAATTCTCCAAATTATTCTGGTAGCGAATATCCCATTCGTCGGGATGTGTGTCACTTCCATCAAAGGTAGTAGTCTGATATTTAGACTATTTCTTTTATCCTTATGTATGTTTTATTCAGGATGTCCTGATGGCACCCGAGTTTTGGCCACTGAGTGACACAGAGTGTTGGGCTGGATGGGCCATTGGCCTGATCCAACATGGCTTCTCCTATGTTCTTATGTCTGGGGCAGTGATGCTCTCTGTCTTCTTGGTGTTTGGGAGGTAACAGTGGGAGGGCTTCTGGAGTTCTGGCCCAGTGGTGGACCTCCTGATGGCACCGGGTTTTGGCCACTGAGTGACACAGAGTGTGGCTGATGGGCCACTGGCCTGATCAACATGGCTTCTCCTATGTTCTTATGTCTGGGGCAGTGATGCTCTGTCTTCTTGGTGTTTGGGAGGTAACAGTGGGAGGGCTTCTGGAGTTCTGGCCCAGTGGTGGACCTCCTGATGGCACCCGGGTTTTGGCCACTGAGTGACACAGAGTGTTGGACTGGATGGGCCACTGGTCCGATCCAACATGGCTTCTCTTACATTCTTATGTTCTGTTTGCAGGCTCCCCAGAGGCATTTTTTTTTAACCAGGGTGGGAAACAAGGTTCAGAAACTGTTGGGACTTGGGTCTGATTAGGCCGGGTTGCTCTTGTCTCATACACCCCCCACCACCCCCAAAATACGTACCCATCTGTTGACGGTGCGACCCGTAAGGGGAAAAACAAACACTTTGGCTTTGCTTTTCCACTTTTGTTTTATTCAGACAGGAAAAAAAAATTAAATTATTAAAAGTAAACAGCAATAAATAATCAATAACTTAAGCGATATCATCTGAAACATATAATCCAACTCTTGATTTTTATTCCCCGTCGCTAAAAGTTCGTCTTTTTTTCCTTTTTTCCTTTTTTTTTTGTCCTTCTAAATAAAACGACCGAGTAATAACCCCCCTCCCACCCCAGAAGGGAAAATCAAAGGAAAAAGGGGGACAGAGAGAGAGAAAGAGAGAGACAGACGGACGGAAAAGAAACGAAAGCTTTAAAACCCTCTAAAATCAGAAAAGGTAAAATGGCAATGGATCAAAACCCCTTTTTTTAAAATTTAATTTCAACTAATCTCCTGGAATTATTTACAATTACTGTATCAGCAAAAGAGACTGTAAACATATTATTTTCTTCTTCATCTTCTTCTTCTCTTTCCAGTATGGGATAACCTTGATTTCAGAGCTGCAGTGGACATGAGAGGTTTCTGAGCATAGACAGAGAGCATATCGGGATCGGGGACTTTTTTGTAGATTTTTTTTTTTTTTTTTACAATTGCCTTATGGAGACTCGGGGAAACAGAAACGCGGTCTTAAAGGCCGGCAATGGGAAAGGATGTGGGTGATGAAACTTCTTCGCGGCTGGGTGTGGAGGAGAGAAATTCACGCCTACGTTGGGACTGGACTGAGCCGCTCTGGGTTTAAAGGACTGACTATAGTAACACGCACCAAGTTAACCAAGACGGGCGTGCATTGCGGTGAGGGAGAGACAGCAGTCGGAGAAGTGGAAGATGAGGTCCAAGCGGCGCTGGGCTAAGAATCCGGCTCACAGAGGGAGTCTGCTAATGATTGCGGGCCGTTTCCAGCGCTGGTTCTCTCCCCGAAGCAATCTTGTGCCCCTTTCTGTCTCCCAGCTCGGTGAGGGTAGGAGTCCCTTTTTGCGTTCTCTCCCCGTCCATCTGAACTGCGGCACGGTAGGAATATTAAGGAGTTGTCAAACTGCTCCGGCGACAGTGCAACCGTCATCCAGTTACGGGCCCTCGTTCTGTTCCGGTGAACTCGGTTTGCCCCTGGAATTAAGAACACGGACTTTCCCCCCTTTGATTTTGTTTTCTGGGTGACGCATTCTCTTTCTGTTAAAAAAAAAGAAAGATTTGGACATGCAGGGAATGATTGGAATCGTGAGCGTTAACAGAGCAGCTAGAAAGTGGTTTGTGCCTGGACTTCGGAGTCTGGTACAGCGGGAGAAAGATGTGGGATCTGAAGAATTCAGCAGGCATCCAGGTGAGGCCAGGAGGGGTGAAATAGTCACTTGGGAAGCTTCCAAAGGGAAGGGCAGATGGAGTGGGTTTTGAAGTGGTGGTGGTAGAGCGATTGAGTAAGAAACAGAGGCTCTTGGAATTGTCTGGATCAAAGCCGAAGGTTCGTGTGGATTCGGGAAAGTTCGCCATCAAGCTCTGCAGCAGTTGTGGTGGAGCTGGCTAGCCCATGTGTGTGTGTATGTGAAGGTGGGGTGTTGAAAAGGTGACCAAATCCAAGTTCTTCCTGTAGGCCTCTGTCAGATGGTCCAACAGCTGTCTTCAGCCCATTTCTCCGTCTTTTTTTGAGGGGGAAGAAGGAAGATATGCTCAAAGGAGGTGAGCCAAGAAAAGGTCGGCTCTGGGGCCATTGTGGTGGTGGTCATTTTAGCGCCCTGCTACCTCCTGGCTCAAATGCCTCTTTTGGCAGGCCAAGAGGGATCTCGGAAGGAAGTCAGAACTCTTCAAGTGTAGGATCTGCACCGAACTCTTCTTCAGAAGAGGCCCCATGCTTCGTTCCCGGGTGCTTTCCTAGCCAGGTCCTGCTTCACAGGAGTCTTCATCCGCTTCTGGGTTCCCGAGGAGGTCTTCTTGTGTCCCTCAATAACACCCATCTTGATTCTGCATCCCTGGAAACCATGTGGGAGGCTGAAATGGCCGGCCTGCTCTGTTCCCTTTCCGCTGTCCGTAACTAGCTGCATTGCTCGCCCTTGAGACAGGGCAAGAAGCTTGGGGGAGGGGAGGCTTTTTCTTTGATGCGAGGAATCTTATTTCTGCCCCGGTGCCCCCCACTCCGACCCATAAGCAGTGTATAACCCATTAACAAGAAACCTCCGGGTAGAGTGGGGCAGGGAGGGATTTGGGAGGGGATTTGGGAGGGGATTTAACTTCACGCTTTCCTAAAACACGGGAGGGAACGGGGACCGAGAGAGTTCTTCTGCGCTTACGGAGTGAGGGAGGGTGTTCGCAGTAAGGTTCCCAACTCCCCCTCCCTTGCAGCGCTCCTCTGCCTTTAACAGCCACACCGCTGGTTTGTTGTGGCACCTCCGTGTAGAAGGAAAACCTTTTACCTGTTGCATTCCTACCTCTCACAAGCAGGATCGCGGCAGTTAACTCCCAGGCAATGTTCTGTGAGAACCACTTCTATGTGGTAAGGAATAGGTCAGTGTACTCCTGCGATTCCTCAAAATCCTATCTGCAGAGGAGCCTGCCTGCTGCCTCTCTGCACGATTCCCTGTGCTGGCTCTGCCCTCAGGGTCTGCTGGGGGACGGGATTCGTTTTGCTTTATTTCTGCGGCAGGGGTTGCTGGGTCTTTCGATCGATCCCAATGCAGAGAAGCGGCACGGCGGCCTGACCTTGGAGGAGGCTGCCCGGTGTGTCTCTGAGCTAGCTGTGGAAGCCATGGGAGTGGGTTTTGCTGGTAGCAGGTTCTTACACTTCTGTGCTCGAAGTGTTTTCTGGTTGTGGAACACACCGCAGATCTTCCTCTGGTTCTCACAGAGAGAAGCAGGAGAGAGACCCTCCTCCCTCCCTCCTTCCCTCTGCCTGCCGTGGGCCAAGGGGGCAGTTCAGCTGGCTCCTGGGGTCCAGCTCGACTTGTGTGAGACGCTGGCTGTGGGGAAGGGTTATTTTTCAAAAAACCCTGTGGTCCCCAAGCTCATAAAATGGCCACACTGCTTGCTCGGTTGTCTCTTTCTCCGAGGAAAAAGCTCGGGGTGAAAACCCTGAGGACCACTGGGTTTCAGATTGGCACCTCGTCCCTTCTACTGACGCGTTGGATTCCCACAGATCCATTCTGCTATCGAGGGGGCTTCCCTGTGCCTGGTACCAGGATCCTTCCCAGGACAGAAGAGGCTGTAAGAATCCGGGATCGGGGAAAGGCCAGGGTACCCGTGAGCGTGACAGATCCATGGCAACCGGCCCAGTCCCCGCCTAGCAGAGGCAGACGGTTTGCCCAGAAGAATCTCATACACCCCCACCCCCTTTGACCTTCCATCTTGAAGCTCGGTTTCCCCCTTGCAACGGGTTTTCCTGGCTCGGGCACCTGACCCGGTCTGCTCCGGTTCCTTTTGAGGGCCATGCTTTTGCCGGCAGGATCGTCTGCGTCAAGGAGAGGGTGGCATCTACGTGGGTTGGGATGGAAGGATGTGGCAGGCCGGTTTGGTCAGCTCCAGCCTCCGGGGTGTGGGGGAGTCGGTTGGTACAGCGGGGGATTGTTCCGGGTAGATCTGGGGAAGGAAGCTGGGTCCCTCGAGCTCTGGGGAGGTGAGCGGTTTTCTGAGATCTATTGGAAGGGGAAGGAAATGGGAGGGTTTGGGGGGGGAGTCGGGGAGGGGGCTTTGCTCTTTCATCGAGCTCCAGACCTAGAGAGGAAAAAAAGGGGGGGAGAAAGAAAAGGGGGCAGGGGAGAGAGACAAAAAAAGAAAGGGGCATATTAATCCGAACTCTTTTTCCACATTTGGCCGGGGTGGGGTTCTGCTGGCTAACAGAGACCGGGAGCTGGCTGGTAGCCTAAGACATGCAGAGAAGGGAGGCTGGCTGGCCTGGAATCCTGGGTTCGAGACCCGCCCCGTCCCAAGTCAATTCCATCCCAGCCACTGATACGCACCCTACCGAAACGGGTGGCTCACACCTGCCAACTTCTGGTGAAGCAAAAGAATTTGAGGACCAAAGGAGAGCTAACATTTTTTTTTTTTGGGGGGGGGGAGGCAAAAGGGCTTGCTCTGTGAACAGATATATATCCCCCCTCCCTTTCTGGCAAACTCAGTTCTGGGTTTTTTTGAAAGGTCTAGGACAGGCCCTCCCCCCCAGTGTGGTGCTTGTGGGTGCCATGGCACCCAGAGACACCTTTCCAGACGTCTGCCAAGTGTTTCTAGAAAGTGGGTGGGGCCAGGTGCGGGGGCTTTGCCTAGCAAGGCTTCTGATTGGCCACTGGAGATTTGATTGGCACTGTGTTTTTTTTTAATGTCGCTTTTAACAGCAGCCCATCCCCACAGCACAAGGATCTCCACTATATGGCTGAGTGGGTCATTTTGTGGCTCACTCCGCCTCCCACAGTGGCCATGTTGTGGCCGTTTTTTTGGCCGTGTCAGAATTCCAACTGTGCCCGCAGGCTCAAAAAAGGTTAGGTGACCCCCAGTCTAGGAAAAGACTGGAAATGGGGGGGGGGTGCCCTACAGGCTAGTGCCTGTGCCACCAACAGACACAAACTCCACATTGACTCACAGTTTTGAATTAAGCTCTTAGAGAGAAGTGTGTATGAGGGTGAGGGGGGGGGTGCACCATGGTGCCACCGGCCCTAGCTTTACCACTGTTTGGGTCGCCTGGCTGGTTGGTGGCTCAAGTGCACGGGTGCCTGCAAGCTGGCCAGCAACTCAGGGCACATGTGTGCCCAGCCCGCGGGGGGGTACCCATAGGGTTGCCATTCCCCAGTTGGGCGTGGGGATTACCCAATAAATTCCCCTTCTAGCAGTAACGTCACCAGAAATGAACTCGACATTCCCATGTCACCCGGAATTGACATAGGCACGTCGGTAATGCTCTGGATTTTGGGCAAAACTCTGGTTTTAGGCTGATTTTACCATAGAGCAGGGTTGTCAGACATGTGACCCGGGGGCGAGATCGGGCCCTCGGAGGGCTGCAATCTGGCCCGCAAGGCCTTGGCTGTTTCCTGCTTCCTTTTCCAGTTCTGCTGCTGCAACATCACAGCTTACTTTACCAGACTCTCTCAGTCGCACAGGAGAGGTAGATAGGCAAGCTTCTCCTGTGTGATTGAGTCTTGTAAAGCACCGGCATTACATTATGTTTTATTTAAAGTTTAAAAAATCTTTAATTGTGTTTGCGCCCTTTATAAAGTTTATATTTCCGCTCCCTGGCATAACATTTTATGACACCCATGTGGCCCGGCCCAACAAGATCTCATTTACGTCAGATCTGCCCTCATAACAAATGAGTTCGACACACCCCTGCCATAGAGTTTTGCCCCAAAACCAGAGTGTCACCCCTCGACCTCACCGACATGCCTAAGTCACTTCCGGGTGATACAGGAGTGTCACATGATGTCACTTCCTGCTCCCGGAATGCCCCCGCCATTCCCCTGCCGGCGTTTCCAACAGACCCGGCAACCCTCGTACCCCACCCTTTCTGGCCAGGGGGTTTGGTGTCTTGCTCGGCCAGTCTAGTGTGGCCAAAGCTCTCGGGCTGGCCTTGTTTGGAACTTGATGTTTTATACCGGGAGTGGGGCACTAGACCTTTTATTAATTACAAATTACTTAGAATAAGCTTGTCTCGACCCGAACTGTTCAAAGCAACAGACTTTTCAAGAGCTCCTCTTCTCCTGCACATTTTGGAGTTGGCAGGTGTGGGCAGTCGTGTGTTTTGTAAGAAGTTAGAGGACCTCGGATAACGGCCAAAAGATCTGGGAAGGGGGGGGACTTGGTGCTGGAATCTTATCCTCTCCCCCTCCCCCCGTTCCTAGAATGCAATGCTTCCCTCTTTTGGCTGACCTCCCAGGATTCCAACAGCCTGGCCCCCCCAAATGCAATGCAAACTGCACAGGATCATCCATATAGCTCCTTCTGCCATTCCGCCATTTCTCCCAGGGCAACACAGAACGCCAAGATGATAGTGGGGGTACCCAGCCAGGTTTTGGGACTTACCCGTCTCTCCCTCCATAGCGAGGCGAGGAGAAAGACAATGCTCGTCTCTGGAGCGTACATTTCACCCCAGAGGGGTAGGATTTGGGTGATATTTACTCACATCTCTAATTCATAAAATCTTCTCTAAGTCACGGTGGGGAAGGCGAATCCCTACCTCTGCCACTGACTTCTGTTTTGACCATGGGTGCATCCCTTTGCTGATAGGAGCCTACCCTCCCTGGTTCACGTAAAGGGCCGGGTGCTGCTAGGATCAACCATCAGGCCTCCAGGAATAATTCCGCAGTCAGTGATGGGGGAGAGCATGGGGGATTGTCTAGCCCCTCCTTTGGGAATCAGCCCCTACCCCCTGCAAACTGCCCTGTGGAGCCAGCGGTCTTCGGCGTCTGGTCTCCACAGAGTGTCAGCGTGGCCCCACGATGCTTTTCAGTACACATACACACACACACACACACCGACGACAACGACATCAAAGAAAGAAAAGCAAAACACAGGAGAAAACCCACGACGACAATGACAACAGGAAAACGACAACCATAGGACAAAAGGCCCTTAAGAAGCTTGGATTCCCAGTGACGGAACAGCACTTTGGCCAGGCAAACCACACAGCAGCACATGAGGTTCCGGAGGCATGAATGGTTGCAATGGAACAGCCAAATCAGGGAGCACCAGAATGGGGCAGTGGTGGAGGACAACCCAGGCTCTGAGAAGGTGGGGTGCAGAAAGGGAGGATACCTCCGTGCAAGGTGGAAGGAGGAGAAGGGGGTTGGCCAGGTGGGAGGGGGCAGGCAAGCGTGCATTTGGATTGAATGGGCGGTAGGAAGGATGGCCAAGAGGGTTGTGAAAATTGTCATCGGGATAGCAGGTAGCAGTCAGGGGGTCCCCTTTGCCACACGAGGAGGAGGAGGACACTGTGCCCTAAGGACTTGGCTTTGCCATAATTATTTTTTTTTTACAGCCCTAGGATGGGAGGAGGGAAGTGGTTATGACGTGAATCATGACTGTTCTTAGGAGACACTTTCTTGGCTTGAGAAACAATTCGTTCTCGTTTTTCCGAGAACCAAAAACGGGTCTGGAGAGAGGAGCCGGAGACACCTCGTCCTTTTAAACCATCCACCATGAACGCGGATGACCAAGCCGATGCCAGGGGTAGGCTGGTTGAGGTCCACTCCCGTACGAACCTGTAGTAATCTAACAGACTTCCTCATAGCCGGATTTTTAGCATCCAAAGGAGATTGTAATTATTTTTGCTTCCTTGGAGCAAAATGCCCTTAAGATGGATCTCATAATTAGAAGTCTGCTCTGAGAAAAATTAATCTGGGATTCAGGGGGGTGGGATTTTTCCCATGATTGCTGTTTTTTGGTTAGGACATTACTGGTTCGGGATTCAAATCTGTGTGGTTTTTCCAGTTCTGTAGATTCGTGACCATTATTTTCCATGGGAAACCCATTAGAGGGTCTGTGGCAGTTTTAAAAGATAATTTCACCAAATTCGCACAGGCCAAATGTTTGAATCGAGAGAGTATGCAGAAGTTTTCATTGTGGTCCTTCTGTACAATTGAAACTCAATTCTTCTACAGTCCCATGAAAAGTCCAATCCTAGGGAAACAATTTCACCAAATTCGCAAATTTCACCAGATTCGCACAGGCCGAATGTTTGAATCGAGAGAGCATGCAGAAATTTTCACTGTGGTCCTTCTATACAATTGAAACTCAGTTCTTCTACAGTCCCATGAAAAGCCCCATCTTAGGGAAACAATTTATGTGTGTGACGTTATAGCTCGTGATGCACAGGGCTGGAGCAGGGGGCCACGTATCATAAAGTTTTCTAAACAGAATAACTAGATTCACGTCCAGTAGACCTTAGTGACCAACAAGATTTTCGGGGTATGAGCATTCGCGAGTCAAAGCTCCCTTCCTCAGATAGGCAAGCTTTGTTGGTCTCTAAGATGCTACTGGACTGCAACTGAGCTCTTCTGCTGCGGACCAAAAAGGCTAGCCTCTGAAACTATTGAGGGAAATTATCTTCATTTTCAGCTACCCTCATTCGATGTACCGTAAATGTGACTCTTGAGACAGAAAAGTGTAAGCTAAGCAGGTAACACAACCGCAACAAAGTTCATCAGGGGACTCGTGTGGCAAAGGTGGGAGGGGATGGGTGGGATGGAACGCAGAAGCCGTGGCAAGAAGTCTGATGTTTGCCCACAGAACGAGAAGCACAAACCAACCACATGGTGCCACCAGCCAACACATCTGAGAAATCAAACCATACGGACAAGCAAACACGGCACAGGCAAGGAAATCTGTTTTTTAAAAATAAAAAGAGTCCCACAGCAATATGGTGACGACAGTGGTTTAAAGGTGACTGAAGAAATGCAGGCGTAGGGGATAGTAGAGGAGAAAGGGGGGAATCAAAAAAATGGAGGCAACAGGGATGTCACATACAATTAGAAATCGAATCGAGGTTCTCTTTTTTTTTTTTGCACTAGGGCGAGTGAGTGTGTGGGTGTGGGTGCGAGAGTTTGTGTGCAGCATGTTGGGCAGGAGGAAGGGGGAGGCACTTCACCAAACAAAAACTACGTTCCAGAAACTCACGGCACATCCAGTAATGCTAAGTCACGCAGACGTCATGCAAAACAGTGCAACTCGGATCACATGACGTTTTCTTTGTCTTTCCAAATAATAATAATAATAAAAAAGATACAACCACTTTTTTTTGTTCATTCCATTGGATGCAACTTACAAGGGGGACGGAGCTAGGTCTCCCGCGACAGCGAAGGGTGGCTTAGCAACAGAGTCGTCTCAAGATATGATTGGTACCCTGCCGAGGGAGGTGGGGAGGTGGGTGGGGTTTCAAGCGGCAAAGAAAGAAAATGGGTGTTTGGTTTCTTTTCGGTTTTCTTTTTCTTTGAAAAAAAACTCTTCTCTTTTAATGTTTACGTAAGAAAGGAGTGGGGGGGTGTGACACTGATTCAAAAGAAAAACTACTTACACATTAAGAGAGACAAGATGGGGATTTGTTTATCGGACCGTCGTAAAACCCCTATGCAGTCAGGTCAGGAAATTTAGAAAGAATAGATAATTTTGGATATGTTGAATTTGTAGTGTCTTTAAACTGGTTGGGACTTACTCAACAAGATCACAATGAATACCTGTGCTCGTATTGGGTTGGATCTTGTGAATCTGTTCCGCTAAGGGGGATATTTTCCCCCCCGCACGAAAAGACTTCTTCTGACTTGGGAGAAGGCTCCTTGCACCTCATCTTTGAAACATTTTCACTTCTCGGTGGTTCTTGCAGACTAAATCCAGCTCTGCCTATGACATGGAACCAATTTATAAGTAATACCCCCCGGAAACAGCGGTGCTGGCCCAGTAACGTCTTAGCCCCATGCCGAGATCAGAGAAATGTGCAACATCAGGACCCCAGGCTGCCCCAAGAATGTTCTAGCACTAAAGGGGCAGAGGCATAGCTGCTATTTTCCGCGGTGACCTCTCATTTTGTATCATCTGTTGATTCGGCCCTTATTTAGTTCTCGGGAAGTGGTATGGGAATATCTTTTAAATAACTTTCTTTCAAAATACAAGGGACATATGGGTGCGGGGGGAGGGGCTTCCATTTAAGGTAACGGGAGGAGCTCGGGATGGCTTACGTGGCTTTCCCGTCCTCCAGTTTATCCTTACAACAGCCCTGTGAGGTAGGTTAGGCTGAGAGGGAGCAACTAACCCATGGCCAGCCAGTTCCATAGCTGAGCAGGATTTGAAACTCGGCCTCCCCGACCCTAGTCTGATGCTCTAACTGCTCCACCACGGTGGCTCAATTTGCAAATTTGCTGAATGTCACAGTAGAACATCTTTGGTTACATTACTTACAGTGAGTGGCAGACCCTTCAAATAAGCAAGGATCACAATCCCACACAGAATGAAGACTCAAGTGACATCTAAGTCGAATTGTTGCTGAGGTTACAAATCCTCCCCACAATGTTATTCATTTTTTGTATATTATTCTTTGTGTGTGTGTGTTAAGGCCATTAAGTCACTACCGACTTATGTGAACCCTATGAATTAATGTCCTCCTAAACGTCCTCTCATTAACAGCCTTGCTTAGGTCTTGCATATTACTTGCCTACTGAATTTTTTACTATCCAAACCAGTCTGTTACCCATTTGACACTCCACCCTATTAACTTAAAGGGGGGGAAATACACCAGCAGTTTAGAGGGACCTGCTTTTAAAAACCTTCCTTGTCACCTTGTTCTCCGGGGCAGAAACTATTAGTAGGTTCTCCTATAATACACTCAATTGAAAATGTTCTTTTTGGGGCTGTCACCATTACCGGGAGTGCGACCTCCCGAGAATCAGATGGAAAACACCCATGGGTCATTGAAACTCTGTCTCTTTAATGTGCAAAACATTTCCTTGAGGAATTAAAACAAGGGGCTGACTATGCTGACCCCCACAATACACCACCACCACCAAAAACGACAAAAGAAACTTTAAAAAAAATAAATAAAAGTCACGCCAAGAGAAATTCGCTTCAAACTATAGAGATATATATGAGAAACACGCACACAAGAGAACAAGACGGTTAATCAGAACAAAGGCATGGGACACATCACGCCACGGATGGACACTTACGAATCCCCACCTCCCTCGTTTCTTGCACACCTCTACCCTAAAACTGACAGGCCCTAGGGATGGTCCTCAGATTCAGGTGAAGTTGCACGTGTGTGGGAACGATATTGAAATATCTGTCTTTAGGAGCGCAGGGGGTAATTGAGGGTTTATAGTCTAGATTAGTGATCAGCCACTGGGTACCTTTTGGACCCCTCGATAGACAACAGAAGAGGATTCAGGGAGCAGTTTTCTCGGTAGCTCACTTTGGAGGGATATGGACCCACCATCTCCCATACCTAGACCCTGCTAGGGTGGCCAATTCCGGGTTGGAAAATTCTTGGGAGATTTGGGGGTGGAGCCCGGGAAAGGTAGGTTTTGGGGAGGAAACCGAGCGGGGTGTAAGGCCATAGAGTCCGCCGTCCAAAGCTGCCATTTTCTCCAGGGGAACTGTGGCCTGGAGATCAGTTGTAATGCTGGGACGTCTCCAGACTCCACCTGAAGGCTGAGCCACGGGTTCCCTGCAGTATGGGCAGTGCCAAGGGACTCGTTTGAATCTCCCCCTGGAAACTACTGATTAGGGGCATAGGAAATTTCCCCGCAAAGAAATGCCTATACACTCAGCTTCTATTCTGAATGGATGCATTTTCTGAACAACCCGTTGACTTCACTGAAAGCACACAATGAACTCGTTTTCTCTCTTATAAAGGTTTTTCAAGTCTCCCAACCTTCTTGCACAATTTGGGCTTACCTACAGAGCCCGTAATGATGAATACTTGCTGTTCGTTTGGAAAGTCAATTTGTCTTGAACGATGAAACGAACATGGAAGTGTTTTGCTCCAATCTCATTTTCAAACTTTAACTGAGCAAGATTTTTCTTTTTTGTTAAAAGGAAGTTAAAGGAGGAAGCTGGGAACCTTAAATTGCTATCAGGGACCTTGGTCAGGGGACCTTGATTCATGCCAATTATCTGACTCAGTCATTTCCAAGACTTGTGCCCCACACTATACAAATTATGGAAATAACTGAAACCTCCCATGAGCCCAGACAATTCATCCACCAAGGAGGTTGCCTGCTGTGTCTCTGCATGATTCACTCATTGTTCTGGCTTTCTCTCCTTGCAACCGGACTCTTTTTGAGGGCAGCAAATTCTGCAACATACGTGCAAAAGATTTAATCACTCCCCCTAAAGATGCACACTAGAACTACCCCCTTCCAAGGAGGTTTTCTGTTAAATTTCTGCGGGAGTCACTGCTGTTGGGTTACCTAAGTAAGCTCACCCAGAACAGTGTCTTGCCTGGGAGTGCAAAGGGAGGAGCTGCTCTGAAATCAGGTAAACACTCCCATGTGCTCTACAAGTAAATCTTGTAGGGCTAAAGAGTAAATGTAGGGAAATGTAGAGGTTGGGCTGGGTTGAGAATCGATGACCTTGTGTATATCCACTGGCTGAACCACCTGATGTGCCCCATCTTATCAGTTCGCATAACAAGAATCAGTTTTGAATGAGTTCAGAAGGGGGGGAAATCTGCCCTGGATCATATTTCTCTCCTGCCCCTGGGAGGGCACAATTGCAGAGGCTGGCAGTCAATATTCTGTGTGCTCTGGAAGGTGGGAGAGAAAGAGGGCAAGATGACTTGTTCTCGCCCATCCAGTTCAGATGGATCGGTTCTCTGCATCAGTCCCAAATTAGGACAGCAAGTAGCAGAGTGAGTGAAAGAGAGAATGAGAGACCGTGCTTAAAAACTCTGGACCGGCTGGTGCCTTGCAGGGCCTTTGCCGTAACCCTCCAGCCCTTCCCTTTTGAGCTGTCTTGTGTCGGGGGGCAATGCCTCTCATTGAAAAGAACACATAGATTTGAGGCCATTGGCACCTTGTTGACCAAGATTTGGTCACTGTGGGTACAAGCTTTCAAGGGTCAAAGCTCTGACAAAGGTCCTTTCCGCACTTGGGATCTCATCCCTGGTTTTATCAGAGTTCAACTCACGACACATTCCTTGCATGACACAACTCACGACAAATACCTTGCATTTATCCCTGGTTATAACAACATCCATTTATCCCAGGACAAGTGTGGGGTGAAACCGGGGTGACCTTGATGTAATTTGGAAACAAAAAAATACCCCGAGATAGTTACAGGGGTGAACTCGCATGTAGTGTAGAATGTAAGTTCGGGGACAGGGCTGAACCAAGATTTAAGGTCTAGTTTGGAAAAGACCAGTCTCTGCTTACAGGGGTGAACTCGCGTGTAGTGCAGAATGTAAAAATACCCCCAAGATAATTACAGGGGTGAACTCGCGTATAGTGTAGAATGTAAAAATACCCCCGAGATAATTACAGGGGTGAACTCGTATGTAGTGTAGAATGTAAATTCAGGGACAGGGCTGAACCAGGATCTAAGGTCTAGTGTGCAAAAAAGACCAGTCTGTGCTTACAGGGGTGAACTCAAGTGTAGTGTAGAATGTAAAAATACCCCCGAGATAATTACCGGGGTGAACCTGCATGTAGTGTAGAATGTAAGTTCGGGGACAGAGCTGAACCAGGATTTAAGGTCTAGTGCGGAAAGGACCGAAGGGAGCTTTGACTCTCGAAAGCTCACACCCCGAAGATCTTGTTGGTCTCTAAGGTGCTAGCGGACTCGAATCTGGTTATTCTATTACAGACCGATAGAGCTGCCCTCCGAAATTATCATTGGAAGGCGATTATCAGGGAAAGGAGGAGCCGATGGGAGCCTGCAAGAAAGTGAGCTGAAGGCAATGACTCCTGTCCTCCAGCCACTGCGATGCCTCTGGGCATCTCTCTCTCGCTTTCCTGCTCTTGATGGCTCCAGCCGGGATGCCCTGGCTGCCGCGGTACTCACCTGATGGGCGGCAGTTCAGTAGGGCCGGTTGGCATCTTTGGGCCGCTTCAGCTGGACCTTGAGGCGCTTCATCCCAATCTGGAAGCCGTTCATGGCCTGGATGGCGGCCTGAGCGCTGGCGGGATTGTCGAAACTCACGAAGCCTGAGGGGAGAGGCAAAGAGAGGGGGTGGGGAGCACCCGCTGAGACCGAACCTGACATGGAGGGGGACCACAGAAGGTGGTCGTAAAGACACAGCTCTCGCGACGCGCCGATGAAGCATTCGTCGTGGAATTAATCTTCCTGAGATTATGGCTTTCTTTCCTTTTTTTAAAAAAAGAAGTTTCTAGTCCTCATGGCTACAAAGATATGCCGGAAAGTAGATCAGCAGTCCCTAGGGTTGCCAACCTATGGATGGGAACTGGAGATTTCCCTGAATGACAACTGATCTCCAGCCTACAAAGAGACGTTCCCCTAGATAAAATAGCTGCTTTGGTGGAGGGGGGCTCTTACGGCATTACGTCCCACTGAATCCCTCCTCAAACCCCGTCCTCCCAGGCGCCGCTCCTCAATCTCCAGGAAATTCCCAACCTGGACCTCACTGAGATTTTAGGTGTCAGTGTTAAATAAGAATTTCAGGGGTATCGTTGGCATTGCCCGTGCTCTTACAGCTGCAATGCCAGAATAAACAACGTCAAATAAATGGTTCCAAATGGTGGGACCAATTAGGTGAAAGAAAAGAAATGCAGATCTCAACATGCATCATCTGTGAGAAAGATGTAAAAGTAGACGGTCTCTTCAAAGGACCCCCGTTTCCATCACAGCAGCTAGAAAAGACCGGAGTCGACAGACGTGGAGATTCTACAAGCCGGTAAGTGCCGAACAGAGGAGGCTCCTCTCGCCTTTTCAGCGCTCCTCAAAATCGGGCGCCCTAGGCGGTCACCTAGGTTTGCCTAAGGATTGCAGCGGGGGACCTGCTCCACCCTCTCCTCCCCACTGGCCAACCATACCGAAACATTTGCTCTGATTGGTAGCCCGGTCCACAAAGACTTTGGCAGAGATGACATTCCCAAAGGGGAGGAACATCTGGAGGATCTCAGAATCCGTAAACTCCTGCGGCAGGTGGTAGATGAATATGTTACAGCCCTCGGGACCTGGGAGAGGACAGCGCATGGCAGGAGGAGAGCAGGGAAAGAAGATGGGGGGCAGGTAAGGAGGGGGAGAGAGAGAGAGAGAGAGAGAGAGAGAGAGAGAGAGAGAGAGAGAGAGAGAGAGAATTACCAGTTAGGAAGACGCTAGACCCTAAGAATGGCAGAGCCGAAATTTCGCCGAGACTTTTTCGGCTCCCCTCAAAATTCTTTGGCTGTTTTGGCACAATGAGAAGCCTCCCAGTCTGCTCTAGCTGTTGCTTAAGACAAAAATGTGACAGCAGCTGAGTTCGAACTCTGGCCCCATGAGTCATTCAAGGTCCCGTCTCCCCCAACTGGCCGGAAAGAGCTCTGCGCCCAAACTACCCTGCAATCCCTGTTTGGTGGATGCACCTCCCACAAGCACACCACCCACTTACTGCCTCTGAATGTGGAGGTTCCTCTCAGTCACCGAAGCTAGTAGCCTCCCTAAAGCTGGCTTCCCAAGACCCAGGGACGAGTCCGGTCAACTGGCTCTACAGGTGCTGGGATTCGTCACCCGCCCAACCAAATTCTTCCCTTCATTCCTGAGTATCTGCAGCTTTTGAGAGCCAGTTTGGTGTCGTGGCTAGGAGCGTGGACTCTAATCTGGGAGAACAGGGTTTGATTCCCCACTTCTCCACAGGCAGCTGCTGGTGTGACCTTGGGTCAGTCACAAGTTCTCTCAGAACTGTTCTCTGACGAGCAGTTCTCCAAAGAGCTCTTTCAGCCCCACCTGCCTCACAGAGTGTCTGTTGTAGGGAGGGGGAGGGAAAGGAGGTTGTAAGCCGCTCTGAGACTTCTTTGGGTCCTCCTCCTCTTCTTCTTCATCTTCTTCCTCCTCCTCCTCCACCACCACCACCACCACCAAGGCCCCCGTTTTCCATCCCAGCAACAGTGAAGAGCACCTGGCATGAGGCCATTCTAGTATCTCCAAGCAAAGGGACCGTTCCACGACCAAAACGGAGCGGAACCTACTGAGCAGGACTTAGAACGTGATCTGGGCTTGTAGGCGAGGGCTGTTCCCTGCTTCCCAGGCTAAGGCCTGTCCCGCCCTCTTTTCCCGGACGCTCCAAATCGCAGTTGCCACGCCAAGCTGAGAGCCAGAAAGTTAGAAGGGTCGGGATACGCAACGTTTTAATCCAACGCAATGCCTCCTTTCCCTCTAGGGGCTTTTTCAAAGAGCTCTCCTGGAAGACCGTCCGAGAAGCTCCGGTTTCCAAAATAAAATGGTATTCAAGCTGGCAGAGGGTTTGATCGCAACTGACGGAGGATGTTTCTTTCCAAAGGGGGCCATTATAGATGCTGAGGGCATCTCTGGCACAGCCGATCCCACCAGCTCTGTTGCCAACCTGGGCACGTCCAGGCCCGAACACAAGCTTGTGTGTCTGGGATAAGGGTCTGGGTCAGTCATTAACGGGCTGCCACCAGTGTTCCCTCTGTGAACTAGCTCACAGTTTTTTAGCCTCCAACTCACAGATTTTTGTCTTAGCTCAGGAAGGAGGGCTCCAGAGCAGACTAATTTATGCAGCGGCCCCATCGCCCGCTCACAACTTTAATGCCAGCAGCTCACAAAGTGGAATTGTTGCTCACAAGACTCCACAGCTTAGAGGGAACGTTGGCTGCCCCCAGTTTTGGGGGCACTCCCCCTCCCTGAGCCGGGTCTGATGAGTCCGGCCAGGCCTGACAGCCAAGAGGGGTGACATGATGTGCCCGCACAGCCAGGTGGCTCGTCTCTGAGAAGGCCCTCAAAAGTAGCCTCCCACCAAAAGATTTGTAAGGCAATACGGAGGATGACGAATCGTGCCCTTTTCAAAGCCTTTCCGGGTTTGGAAAACAGGATCCTCAGACTCAGGATTGGGGAGGAGGAGGAGGAGATTGGATTTATACCCCGCCCTTCACTACCCGAAGGAGTCTCTGAGTGGCTTACACTCTCGTTTCCCTTCCCCTCCCCACAATAGACACCCTATTAGGTAACTGGGGCTGAGAGAGGTCTTTTGGGAACTGCCCTTGAGAGAACAGCTCTGGGAGAACTTGTGACTGACCCAAGGTCACACCAGCAGTTGCACGTGGAGGAGTGGGAAATCAAACTCGGTTCTCCCAGATTAGAGTCCGCACTCCTAACCACTACACCAAACTGGCTCTTGAAGGAAAAGGACGCCATTTGCACTATGTGCAAAAAAATCTCTTGGAATGAGTCCTAATTATGTTTTCATGACAAAATGGGCTGCAACCAGAGCCCCCTTACCCTTTGGGGCAAGGTGGTACAGTTGCCAGACCGTGGCTGGGATCTTAAGGGAATTTGGGGGAGAGCGCTGTCGGGGGACAGCGTTACATCACTTCCGGGGGAAAGCCGGAAGTGATGTCACACCACTCTAGGAGTTGCCGGAAACTCTATCGTAAAACCAGTGTGCCTGATGATTCCTAGAGCGGCGTGACGTCACTCCCAGGTTTCCCCTGGAAATGACGTCATGCCATCGCCTGCTGCTGATTTTTAATTTTTGTTTTCTTCCACCAACCACATTAGTGCTGGTGGGCAACAGGAGCTGGGGTGAGGAAATTGTGTAAGAGTGGGGGGAACCTATGGGGAAGGATGTCCCCTAAACGTCCAATCAGGCAATGCTACGTAGCCTGGGCTATTAGAGCTCCTAGGAAGTGAAGCAAGGCTTCTGATTGGCCGCTGGAAATTTGATTTGCTGTGCAGGCTTTTTTTTTTTTTAATAATTTGGTCGCAACTGCTACCACAACATGAGGATCTACACTGTGTCCCTGAAGTTCAGTTGCGGCAAGCATTCTGTGGCTTGGCTCCGCCCTTTCACGGCAGCCATTTTGCTGCCGCGCCTACCACGCCACGCCCGAATTCCAGACGTGCCCTCAGACTCGAAAAGGTTGGGGAGCCCTGCCCGAGAGAGACAGTTTCGGTCAGGCGTCCAGAAGTCGTCTCCCGGTTCCAGTCGGCATTGATTGATCTAATTCCTCTCTCTTGGCAGTCGGGCCCGCCGAATGACCTTTGGTAGCCGTTTCAGGCCGCTACTTTAGAAAGAAAAAAAATCCCATCGTGCTGCCAGTTGTTGTGAAATCGAACCCTCTGCAGGTTTTAATTCCATTTTGTTCCGGGAACGGGAGTCTCTCGGACAGTCTTCCGGGGGAGCTCTCCGAAAAAAGCCTCCGGGGGGGAAGAGAAGACAGCGTGCGGAATTAAATAGTTGCATGTTCAGATCTCTCTCTTCCCAGATGGGAGCTCCTTTCTTGGCCTTCAGCTTGGCGAGGCTAAGTTTGCAGTTTGGTCGGGCGGGGAAGGCAGGCCTCCACAAATGAACTGAGTCTGCTGGCAAGTTAGAGCCGTAAGCTCAGATCATAGAATCATAGAGTCGGAAGGGGCCATAGAAAAGTAAAGGTTCCCTTGCTCGAAAGCCAGTCGAATCCAACTCTAGGGTTGCAGTGCTCATCTCCGTTTCAAAGCCGAAGAGCCAGCGCTGTCCAAAGACGTTTCTGTGGTCATGTGGCCGCCATGACTAAACACCAAGGCGCACGGAACGCTGTTACCTTCCCACCGAAGTGGTACCTATTTATCTACTTGCAATTTCTTGCTTTCGAACTGCTAGGTTGGCAGGAGCTGGAACTAGAGACGGGAGCTCACTCCGTCATGCAGCACCCTGGGTCTCGAACTGCTAAACTACTGACCTTCCACAGCCTGCAGTTCAGCGTCTTAACCACTTGGGCCACCGCAGCTCCGGAAGGGGCCATAAAGACCATCTAATCCAACCCCCTGCCCAATGCAGGACCAGCCTAAAGCGTCCCTGACAAATATTCATCCAGCCTCTTTTTGAAAGCTGTCAGTGAAGGGGGAGCTCACCCCCCCCCCAGGCAGTTGATTCCACCTTTGAACTGACTGGGAAACCCCCCCCCAAATCCTAACTATAAATACACCTTGATGGGGTCCGAACTGGCAGAGACTGACCAAGAGAGAGATCTGGGAGTCGTAGTAGATAACTCAATGAAAACGTCGAGACGGTGTGCGACTGCAATAAAAAAGGCCAATGCTATGCTGGGAATTATTAGGAAGGGAAAGGAAAACAAATCAGCCAGTATCATCATGCCCCTGTATAAATCGATGGCTCGACCTCATTTGGAGTACTGCGTACAGTTTTGGTCGCCACACCTTAAAAAGGATATTATAGCTTTGGGAAAAGTGCAGAAAAGGGCAACGAGAATGATAAAAGGGTTGGAGAACTTTCCCTATGAGGAAAGGTTGAGGCGCTTGGGGCTCTTCAGCTTGGAGAAACGACGGCTGAGGGGTGACATGATTATAAGATTATAAGATTATGCCTGGGATTGAGCAGGCAGAGAAAGAGGTACTTTCCTCTCTTTCTCACAGTACAAGAACTCGCGGGCACTCCATGAAATTGCTGAGCAGTCGGGTTAGAACAGATAAAAGGAAGTCCTTCTTCACCCAAAGAGTGATTAACATGTGGAACTCACTGCCGCAGGAGGTGGTGGCAGCTACAAGCATGGACAGCTTCAAGAGGGAATTAGATAAATATATGGAGCAGAGGTCCATCAGTGGCTATTAGCCACAAGGTATAGATAGGAACTCTCAGTCTGGGGCAGGTGACGCTGTGTCTTCTTGGTGCTGGAGGGGGCAGCAGTGGGAGGGCTTCTGGTGTCCTGGCCCCACTGGTGGACCTCCTGATGGCCCCTGGTGTTTTTGGCCACTGTGTGACATAGTGTTGGACTGGATGGGCCTGATCCAACATTGGCTTCCCTTATGTTCTTATGTTCTTATGACCGTGACAAAGTTTTTCCTAATATCCGGCCGATACCTTTCTGCATGTAATTTAAACCCGTTGCTTCGGGTCCTCTCCTCTGCTGCCAACTGGAACAGCTCCTTGCCCTCCTCCCAAAGATGGCGTTTCAAATATTTAAAGAGAGCAAACATGTTCCCCCCTCAATCTCCTCTTCTCCAGACTAAACATTCCCAGGGCCCTTAGCCTTTTCTTATAGCCTTTCCTCCTGGATTGTAGCTTCTTTTTAAACACGCGAAGCTGCCTTCTGCCGAATCAGACCTTGGCCCATCAGAGTCAATCTTGTCTTTACTCAGACCGGCAGTGGCTCTCCGGGGTCTCAGGCCGAGGTCTTTCCCATCACCTCCTGCCAGATTCTTTTACCTGGAGATGCTGGGGACTGAACCTGGGACCTTCTGCATGGCAGGCAGAGGCTCTGCCACTAAGCCACAGCCCCTCTTTACAGCTCTCCAGGGTCTCGGGCTGAGGTCTTTCCCATCACCTCCTGCCAGATCCTTTTACCTGGAGATGCCGGGGATTGAACCTGGGACCTTCTGCATGCCAGGCAGAGGCTCTGCCACTGAGCCACAGCCCCTCTTTGCAGCTCTCCAGGGTCTCAGGTAGAAGCCTTTCCCATCACCTCCTGCCAGATCCTTTTACCTGGAGATGCCGGGGATTGAACCTGGGACCTTCTGCATGCCAAGCAGAGGCTCTGCCAGTTAGCCACTGGCAGACAAAGGGCTCCTCCGTTTTGAGACACGATCCGGGCTAACCTACCTTCCCGCTGCTGCTGCTGTTGTGGGGGCGGCTGCTGGGCGATTATGGTGGCTGGCTGTTGCGGGAAGGCCGGGCTCACCAGTCCGTAGGCTGCAGGGTAGGCGGCTGTGGGAGGAAGCGGGAAAGAGTGAAGGGGCGGCTCCTGTTTCGCATCGGTCAAGCAACAGGCACTGGCAACAGAGTGACTATCCTAGGGTTGTCACATTCTACTTACGGAATAGTGGGAGGAGCCCAGTGCGTCCCCAGGAGTCTCCTCTTGTGCACGTTTTGCATGCGTGCCGCAATGACGTCACCCGGAAGTGACGTCATCGCGCCGGGAACGTTGGGGGCAGGGCCACAATCATTTGATGGAATACCACAGGTTCCCCCATTGTGTGGCCCCGACCCCAATGTGCCCGACGTGATGACGATCACCTCCGGGTGACATGTACATGCCAGGCATGTCGCACGCTTTGGGGGTGGGGTTCCCTCCCAGTGACCCAAGCTGGGCTGGTGGGGATTGGGCCTCTCGGGTGGGGTTTTCCCTGCCTCCCAGGAGGACTTGGCAACTGCTAGTCTACCCCCACGCTTGGCATTGCCTGGGAAATGACGCCTAGGCAATGGACAGAACAGCAGACTGGCATCATCTGGGCAACCGGGCCTAAGTGTCAGCGAGTGGCAGGCCTCTGGTGTTGCTAGGGCAACAGGAACTATGCATGAGAAGGAATATCAGTTCACTGCCGTTGCCCAGGCAACGGGGCCTGTGAGTGAGAAGGAACACCAAGCCTCTTGTGTTGCCCAGGCATCGAGGCCTATGAGTGAGGAGGAACACTAAAGCTCTGATGTTGCTAAGGCAACAGGGTCTAGGCATGAGAAGGAGCACCAGTCCTCTGCTGTTGCCCAGGCATCGAGGCATGTGAGTGAGAAGGAGCACTAAAGTTCTGGTGTTGCTAAGGCAACAAGGTCTATGCATGAGAAGGAACACGAGTCCTCTGCTGTTGCCCAGGCGACGGGGCCTATTAGTGAGAAGGAACACCAAAGCTCTGGTGTTGCTAAGGCAACAGGGCCTATGCACAAGAAGGAGCACCAAGCCTCAGATGTTGCCCAGGCAACGGAGTCTACAAGTGAGAAGAAGCAAGTCTCTTGTATTGACCAGGCAACACGGCCTATGGGTAAGAAGGAACACCAAGCTCTGGTGTTGCCCAGGCAACGAGGCCTGTGCACAAGAAGGAGCACCGAGCCTCTGATGTTGCCCAGGCAACGGGGTCTACGAATGAGAAGGAACAAGTCTCTGGTGTTGCCCAGGCAACGTGGCCTATGGGTGAGAAGGAACACCAAGGCTTTGGTGTTGCTAAGGCAACAGGGTCTTTGAGTGAGAAGGAACGCCAGGCTCTTGTGTTGTCCAGGCACTGGGGCCTATAGGCGAGGCCGAACACCTATGGATGAGAAGGAACACCAAGGCTTTGGTGTTGCTAAGGCAACAGGGTCTTTGAGTGAGAAGGAACGCCAGCCTCTGGTGTTCCCCAGACAAGGGGGCCTATGGGTGAGAAGGAACACCAGACCTCTGATGTTGCCCAGCCAATGGGCAACATGCACCTGGCGTTGCCAGAGATAACCAGGAAACATTTTGAGTTGTCGCTGTCTACCAATGAGGCCTGGGTGCTAGAGTGGCCAATCCCCAGTTGGGGGCAGGGGATCCCCTGGTTTGGAGGCCCTCCCCCTGCTCCAGGGTTATCAGAAAGGGGGCAATGTCCATTGGGCGCTCCATTCTACCCTATGGAGAACGGTCCCCATAGGGTATAATGGAGAATCGATTCATGGGTATCTGGGGCTCGGGGGGGAAGCTTTTTAAATATATAATTTTATTATTTTCTGGGCGGGGGGAGGAAAGATACTACAAAGAAGAAGGCAACAAGCAAGAACACAAACAGACAACAACTGGATCTCAACAACAGTAGAGGCACCAAATTTTCAGCATAGCATCTGGTGCCCTCCCCATATCCAGGACATTGGGGTGAAGCGCTGGTATTTGGGCAGAAACTCTATGGTAGAAGCCAAATGGACCATAGAGGTTTTATGCCCAAATACCAGAAAATTGCCCTGACATCCCGGGTGTGATGATGTCACTTCCACGTCACGTGGCCAATGACATGGACACATTGCTGCACATCGGATGGGTCTCCCTGCTATTCCCAGTATGTCCCCCACCCTCTCCAGTTGCCAGGAGGGACATGGAAACCCTGGGCCATAGGGAGAAGGCCAAACCACAGGCCCAGGTGTGGCGATCAACACCAGGCCCCTGGAATCATCCGGGCGGGAGATGACTGCTCAGTGACGTGCTACAGGCGTGACACTCGGGCTAGGACAGAGACCGCAACCCCCCAGGCTGACACTATACAGGGTCCCACATTCACACACACACATCCCTACCTGTGTAGTGCTGCATCCCAGCATAGGCTTGCTGCAAGGGATCCACAGGGGCTGCTGGGCTCTGTGCTGTGGCACGGCGGGAGGGGAGAAACAGAAAACGCAGGCGATAAGTGTCTCGCGCCGTGTGCCTCAAGTCCCGTAAACGGAGACCAATAAAGGCAGAGTGCTTCAGGTTGCCCACTCCCAAGTGGCAATGGTGAGCGCTCCGGACTCTGAATCCAGCGATCTGAGTTCAAATCTCGATGGAACCTCGATGTTAGGGGAGTTTTACTGGAGATTTGGGGGCGGAGCCTGGGGAGGGCGGGGCTTGGGGAGAGAAGGGACCTTAGTGGGGTCTAGTGCCAGAGAGCAGGGGTGTCGAACTCATTTGTGACGAGGGCCGGATCTGACATAAATGAGACCTCGTTGGGCCGGGCCACGCGTGGGTCATAAAATGTAACGCCAGGTAGCGGAGATATAAACTTTATAAAGGACACAAACACAAAGGGTTGGGGTTTTTTTTTACTTAAAATAAGAACGTGCTTAAAACATTAGCACTCTTGCCATATATTGTTTATTAGTGTCTGATAACTGACACCTCTTGCTCTGAATTGTTGCATCAAACCGCCTGTGCTGTTGCAGTCCTGAGTATGCCGTCCCAGTGTGTGTATCTGTAAGTGGCAAGCCTACTTTTGATTTATCGAAGAAGAAGAGATTGGATTTATAGCCTGCCCTTCACTACTTGAAGGAGCCTCAGAGCGGTTTACAATCTCCTCTCCCTTCCCTGCCCCATAACAGACACCCTGTGAGGCAGGCGGGGCAGAGAGAGCTCTTTCGAGAACTGCTCTTGAGAGAACAGCCCTGGAAGAACTTATGACTGACCCAAAGTCACACCAGCAGCTGCATGTGGAAAAGTGGGGAATCGAACCTGGTTCTCCCGGATAAGAGTCTATGCTCCTAATCACTCTCCAAACTGGCTCTCGTGACCATTGGTCTGATCCATCAGGGAAATTTTTATGACCTCTGGAGTCCCCTGGACATTGGTATTTGCACTTACTATGAAAATGTCTACCCTGGTGTTCTGATTTTAGCAGTCAGAGGTGAAGCAGGTCTACCACTCGGTTACCATTAATTCATTTATGTTCAACGAAACTGGCTAGTTTTGAAATGTCCATTTTTAAGGCCCTATATCTGAAGAAAGAGGTTTTAATTCTATACTGGAAGGACTCCCTCCTGTTTCAGCTACATCTTGGTACTTGGAAGACTAGCAGGAAGGATGAATTAAGGAGTGGGAGAAGGAGAAGAAGAAGAAATAGAAGAAGAAGAAGAAGAAGAAGAAGAAGAAGAAGAAGAAGAAGAAGAAGAAGAAGAAGAAGAAGAAGAAGAAGAAGAAGAAGAAGAAGAAGAAGAAGAAGAAGAAAAGAGATTGGATTTATACCCTGCCCTTCACTACCGAGTCTCAGAGCAGCTTACAAACTCCTTTTCCTTCCCCTCCCCACAACAGACACCCTGGGAGGGAGGTGGAGATGAGAGAACTTTGAGAAAACTGCCCTTGAGAGAACAGCTCTGAAAGAACTCGTGGCTGACCCAAAGTCACACCAGCAGCTGCATATGAAGGCATGGGAACTCAAACCCGGTTCTCCCAGAGTCTGCGCTCCTAACCATGACACCAAATTGGCTCTCGGAACCAGTTGATCACCAGCTTCTTCCCAGTGACCCTTACAGAAACAGAAATTTGTAGCCGGACCTAGCGACACGGGATTATGAATTGTAGCAAGTGTGTTATTTGGGATGCCCAGGAAGGGAAGCCCAAGTGAAGAGGAACATGGAGAAACGGTGGCAAGGCTTGGAGAAGCGACTTCGGGCAGAAAAGATACCTGGATAGGGGTGGACGCCGTTCGTGTAAATGGCCTCCGACGCAGGCTGGCCCGTGCTCTGTGTGGGAACGGGGCTGTACCCGTTGACGCTGAGGGTGGCTGGGATGGCAGACACTGGCGTGGCCGCGATGGCAGGCGGTGTACTGGTACCTGTGGGGAACAATGTCGGGTGAGAGTGGCAGACCGACATTCCGGCCACGGCCTACCCCTGGCCCTGTGCCTTCTCCTGCCATCCATTACCCTCACTTACCAGAATTTATTTACTTCGCTTATGCCACTCTACTTTTGGGGCAAAACTCTATGGTTTGTAGCCATCTTTACGACAGAGTTTTGCCCAAACAGTTGAACGTCGCCCCAAGGTCACCGATGTGATGATCTCACTTCCGGAAGTGATGTCATTGCGTCAACAGTGTCCCCGCCCGTCCCCGGAATGTCCCCTAAATGCCCCCCGCCGACAGCAGGTAAGGAACTGGCAACCTTACTGCGTTGGTCGGCAATAAATGAGCAACATTCGAGTCCAGGCTATAAGATGAGGAGGAGGAGAGGAGACTGAGTCTCAGAGCGGCTTACCACCTCCTTTCCCTTCCCCTCCCACAACAGGCACCCCGTGAGGTAGGTGGGGCTGAGAGAGCTCTTTCGAGGACTGCCCTTGAGAGAACAGCTTTGAGAGAACTTGTGGCTGACCCAAGGTCACACCAGCAGCTGCACATGGAGAAGTGGGGAATCAAACCCAGTTCTTCCAGATTAGAGTCCGCCGCTCCTAACCACTACATCAAACTGGCTTTCGAGAGTCAGCACTCCCTTTGTCAGATCCTTGATGGTCTATAAGGTGCCACGGGTTCGAATCTTGCTCAGTCACTTCCTGTGTAGCTGACGCCCAAGGCTGGGTGCGGGACATCAGCGTTCTCCCGCCCTGCACCGTCTCGAACAGCCTAGTGCGCAGTTCGGAACGGAGACCCGGCCCCGTGTTGCCCGCCCGCCCCGGACCCCCCGGCTTACCTGAGGAGGGCGTGATGGGGGTGATGGGGGTGGCGATGAGGCCGTTGGGGTTGATGGTGGCCATCTGCTGCATCTGGACGGCGGCCATGGTGGCCATGGGGTTGAGGTAGGCGGAGTGGGCAGCCACCAGAGCGGCTTGCTGTTGCATTAGCTGGGGGGAGCAGGGAAGGAGGGAGGGAGAGAGCACGTCACTTCCGGGACAGCTGGAATCCCCTGCTCCCGGTCTGCCTGCTCCCCAAATGCCCATCGAGGACCCCAACAACAACTTCTATCATGGCTACCCTTCTGGGATTCAGAAGTTGCCAACTCTGGGTTGGGAAACTCCTGGGGTTTTGAGGGTGGGGCTCAGGGACAGTGGGATTATGGGAGGAGAGTGAGTGCCGTGGGGAATAATGCCATAGGCAGGGCACGTACGGCAGAGACGTTCCGCCAGGCCTTCGGTTGAGGACAGGCAAGGCTTTTATTTTTTAGCATAACAGGCCACACCCAACAGCAGAAACTCATTAGCATAATAGGCCACACCCAATAGCAGAGACTCATTAGCATATTAGGCTACACCCCTGACAGCACAGCTCATTAGCATATCAGGCCACACCCCCGTGTTACCAGAAGTGTGGTCATCCAGCCACACCCACCTTTTGCTTCTTATTCTGTTTACCTTGTTTGTTGTCAAAACCCAGGGCTCTTTTTTGTAGCAGGAACTCCTTTGCATGTTAGGCCGCACGCCCCAAATGTAGCCAATCCTAATGAGTGTCTGCTGTTGGGTGTGGCCTGTTATGCTAATGAGTTCCTGCTGGGCGTGGCCAACTCGGGAGCCAGCCGGAACGCCGTTCCTGTGCGTTCCTGCCCAGAAATAGCCCTGGTGACAGGAATGGGTCAGGCACTCTCATATCTTCTCCCCATCCCTTCTAACCCCCCCGGAGGCAGGGGAGTTGAATTCTTCTCTTTTCTTTCCGCCATCTTGTAAGGTATGTTGTTTGTTTAATGACTTGTTTGTAGGGAGGTTTATGTTGCAGAATTTCTGGTTACACGAGCCCGGGCCTTTCTGTTCCTCTGTGCTACGTAGGTTTTGCTATAACTGACTTTGGTTTCTTGGTTCTGAAGTCCCATAAGCCTTTGCTCTTTTGCTGGCAGCCTAGGTGTGAAAACTGAGGCCTTGCCCTGTAGATGCCCCTTTGCCTGAATCCACATTTCATGGCCTTCAAAGCCTAAACAGATCCGCCCACATCCCACCTCTTACAGCGTATTCCTGAGCCCTGTTTTGACACACTGTGGATGGGACATGCACGTGTTATGTCCTGTCGAGTTATCGCTGACATATGGCGACCCTATGAATTATGGCGGATGAGAGAGTGACCAGAAAACACGGCTTCAGAATGTACTCAAGGGGTCTCCCGTGACGGAGAAGAAGAAGGGTAGGTTTTTGTATCCTGCTTTTCTCTACTTTAAGGAGTCTCAGAGCGGCTTACAATCGCCTTCCCTTCCTCTCCCCACAACAGGCACCTTGTGAGGTAGGCGGGGCAGAGAGGGAGAGTTCTGAGAGCATGGTGACTGGCCCAAGGTCACCCAGCAGGTTTCATGGAGAAGGAGAAGCAGGGAATCAGACCAGACTCTCCAGATTACAGTTCGTGGCACTTAACCACTAGACTACACTGGATGACGCATCCTTCTCCGTACACAAGAAAAGCTTGCAGTAGAAAGCTAGCACCTCAGGGTTTAGTGAACCTCTGAATCCCAGTGCTAGGAGACAACAGGGGAAGGCCTTGGCCTCCATGCCCTGTTGTTGGCCCTCCAGAGGAACTGGTTGGTCACTGTCTGAGATGGGAGACTGGGCTAGATGGACCACTGGTCCCACCCAGCAGGGCTCTTCTTAGGGTGTAATCAAGGGAAGGCCTCGGCCTCTCTGCCCTGTTGTTGGCCCTCCAAAGAAACTATTGGCGATTGTGTGAGACAGGATGCTGGACTAGATGGACCACTGGTCTGATCCGGCAGGGCTCTTCTGATATTCTTCTCAGGGAAAGGCCTCGGCCTCCCTGCCCTGTTGCTGGCCCTCCAGAGGAACTGGCTGGCCCCTGTGTGAGACGGGATGCTGGACTTTATGGACCACTTATCTGATCCAGCAGAGGCTCTTCTTAGGTTCTTATCAAGGGAAGGCCTCGGCTTCTCTGCCCTGTTGTTGGCCCTCCAGAGAAACTGGTTGGTTGCTGTATGAGACAGGAAGCTGGACTAGATGGACCCTCACTGGTCTGCTCCAGCAAGGCTCGTCTGGGCTATATTTTTCTATGAGGAATTGCCTTTTTATATAGAGGGTCATACAAAATCCCCTTGGGGCACAGCTAAGGCACAGGTTTACTCTCTGCGAGAACTAGGCCTAATGTTGGCTGAAACACTGCCCTACTGCCCACCCCCATGGTTCCCCTGCATCCCCTACCTGGCATGGCCACTCAGAGATCTCCAATCCCTTCCCCACCCCCAGCATCCCCCCCCTCAACTCCCCCATCCGGAGGCAGCCGGCCCTCTTACTGCTTGGGTGTAGGCGCTGTACGCCCCGAACTGCAGCGCGATGGGGCTGAACATGCCCAGCTGATTCGCCACTTGCTGCATGCGCCGGAGACCCCGCTCCTTCTCGGTGTCGGCAAATTTCACCACGAGGCTGGAGGAGGCACCCTGGAGGGGGAGGCGGGCAGAAAAGGAAAAGAAATGCCCCCACCCCAGATCATCATCTGAAAGACCCTCGCAGACACTAACGGGGGTATAACTCTAGTCCAGGGGTTCCGCCCTCATTTGTTATGGGGGCTGGATCTGATATAAATGAGACCTCGTTGGGCCGGGCCACGTGTGTGTCATAAAATGTAATCAAAAAAACACACACAAACTGGGGAAGTCGCTATCCTATGCCAAAAGTATATATTAGAATAGTAAAGACATCAGGTGTGCAAACGGAAATACGTTTATAAAACATCCAATATTGCAGACCAACAATTTACAGTCCCAACAGCGTCAACAGTTTTCCGAAAATTTACCGTCCAACAGTAGCAACGGTTTTACGAAGAGTCCGGATTCAACTTCGTTTCGATGGAAAACTTCATCGGAAGCGATTACCAGCAACCATTATGTGTTTGAATCCTATTTTGCAGATAAACAGAACATTCTCTGTGTTGCTATGCAGTGTACTATCTGGGACTAGCCCTTCAATAGGCTTGAAAGCTTTTTAGGTAAAGGTAAAGGTCTCCCTTGCTCGAAAGCCAATCAAATCCGACTCTAGGGTTACCCAAAATATAGGCATTTGTTCGTGAAGCGCAAAGATGGATTATATCAATAACTAACCCCAAAAGACTTTACTAATCTATTTAACAGGTTTATTTTGGACTTACAGTAAGTTGAAAAGAAGATCGGTCAACCATTGGTAGAAGCCAAGAACTTTATATATACTAACAAAAAGATTAATATACTAATAGTGACTTCACTCAGCTCTTTTCTTGATCCTGCTATATACCCTCCCTCTTTCTATATAAAAAGCAATAAAATTCTGTCCTCTTTAGGAGAGTTTTACAAAAAAAAAAAATCCAACCCTAGGGTTGTGGTGCTCATCTCCATTTCTAAGCCGAAGAGCCAGCGCTGTCCGAAGACGTTTCCGTGGTCGTGCTTTTTATACATGGACCAAATCTCTTTGTGGAGTTCTTACAGCTACTAAATGACACTGTTGGACTGTAAATTGTTGATCTGTGATATTGGATCTTTTATAAATGTATTTCTATTTGCGCACTTGATGTGTTTACTATTCTAATATATACTTTTTTGCATATGATAGCGACTTCCCCAGTTTGGGTGTTTTTTGATTCATATATACTGGGAGTTTTCTGCTGTGTTGTCATAAAATGTAACGCCAGGTAGCGGAGATATAAACTTTATAAAGCCCGCAAACAAAAAGGTTTTTGTTTGCTTTTAAACTTAAAATAAAAACATGCTTAAAACACCAGCACCCTTGCAATATTTTGTTTATTTAACAGTGTCTGATAACGGACACCTCCTGCTCTGAATTACTGCATCAAAATATCTGTCCCGTTGCAGTCTCTTGAGTATGCTGTTCAGGGGTGTATCGGTAAGCTGCAAACCCACGATGACGCAGCAACAGCAGAACTGGGAGAAGAGGCAGAAGACGGCCAGTTCTGCTGCGGGCCTGATAGGAATCTCCCGGGCCACACGTTTGACACCCCTGCTCTAGTCTATGCCTGGACAAGAGATGAAGATGGATTGCTGGGGGCGTTGAGGGGGGGAAGCGGCTGTTTGGTTTCCAGTGCAAATCTCTTGGGACCAGGCTTTTGAGAAGGTGCAATGGCGAGCCGCGTCCATCAGGAGGCAGCAGAGCCCAGAGAAGGAGTCCCCATTGCCAAGGGTGGAGTTCTAAGGGGAGGGACGTTTTCGACACCACGGCTGGGACGTCTGACCCCCTTGGTCTCCGCCCCACACCCAAAGGTCTCACCGGCAACGTGCGGCTCCCGTGCAACGTGTTGATGGCCGCCTGCGCTTCTGCATGCGTCTGGAACTTCACGAAGGCGCAGCCTGGCAGGAAAGGAGAGAGGCAGGTTATCTTCTGAGCGTTTCCAATCGAATAGCCAATGCAAATCACAGCTAATCTTCTGGAGAAGTCACCCCTTCCTCAACACACCTTTCAGGCAAAGATGCCACCTCTCCCAGACTGAGACCAGGGGAAACCCATCCTCCCCGGCTTGCAGCAGAAGGCGGCTGTGCACAGCTCCGATTGGCCGGAGCCGGTGCCGTCACGGAGCCGCCTCCCCTTTCTCCGGAGCAGTTTTTCAGCTATTGATTTGGGTTTTAACAAGCGGACAAACAGGCATTTAACTCCACGAATACACATGTAAGACTTTAAAAACAGCCTGCCTGGAGCATTTGTGAGAGGAGCGAGTCAATAAATGGAATCAGCATTCAATGCGCGCATTAGGAGGTCTGTTATTTGCATGGGAGGCAGACAGGGTCAGATCCACCCCCCCCCCCCATGTGGGGACAATAAACTGCAGCTCTTCACCCCACCCCCACCCACATTGGATGCCTCATAAACACAGAATTTCTGAAGCTTGCCTTATCTCAACTAGCATCAGTGGTCCATCTAACTCAGAAGTGTCTTCTCTGACTGGCGGCAGTTCTCCAGACTTTGGAGAAGGGTCTTTCCCAAAGCCTGCCATCCAGCATTCTTCAGCCTGGAGCTCATACCTGGGACTTTCTGTATGCAAAGTGTGAACTGCGCCCTAGAGCCGCGGAGCCCCCGATCCCAACCCTAAATAGGGAGACCTCCAGCCAATCCCAGCCATTGCTTGCTGATGTTCAACAGATTGGCAGGCAGAAACTGGGGCCAAAGGTTCCAGGGGCGTGATCGTCCTGGGGAAGAAAAATTAAAAAGAAAAATGCCTAATCTGCTTACAGGAAGTTCTGACCATAGAGTTCCTAATGATTCCTAGAGCTACCCAGAAGTGACAAGGGTCTCTCTAAAAATCACCAGAAACTCTATGGAAATAGTTTCAGATGGTAGCCATGCTATTCTGCAGTAGAATAGCTAGACCAGGCCTGTAGCTACTGTGGGGCTTTGGGGGGGCTCTGCCCCCTTTCTTAAAGGCACAGCCTCACAAGAATTTCTCCAGTAAATGCTTTTAAAAATCATTTTAAAACATTTTTAAAAGGTGTGTGCTCCTTTAGGCAGAGTGGGGTGAGGTAGTTGACTAATACCCGCACTGATGAAGGGGGTAGGAGTAGGTGACCTCTGGGATCCCTCCTAACTCTGTGTCAAGAAACTGATCTCCTTTAAGAGAGTTTTTCTGCCTAAGTGTTGGCTTTCTTGACTCTAGAAGCCATCAACCACCACCTGCCAGCTGGTTATCTGAATCCTTGCTCAGGCTGGCAGAAGTGACTAACTTGCAGCAGCTGAGAAGTGTCATCTGCATCGCTGTTCTACTGCAGACCAACATGGCTGCCCTCTGAAACTATTTTCATAGAGTTTCTGGTGATTCCTAGAGCGACCCTTGTCACTTCTGGGCAGCTCTAGGAATCATTAGGAACTCTATGGTCAGAACTTCCTGTCAGCAGATTAGGCATTTTTCTTTTTAGTTTTTCTCCCCAGGACAATAAGAACATAAGAGAAGCCAATGCTGGATCAGGCCAACGGCCCATCCAATCCAACGCTCTGTGTCACATAGTGGCCAAAAGTACCAGGGGACATCCGGAGGTCCAGTAGTGGGGCCAGGACACTAGAAGCCCTCCCACTGTTGCATCCCCCCAGCACCAAGAAGACAGAGCATCACTTGCCCCAGATATAAGAACGTAAGAGAAGCTAATGTTGGATCAGGCCAACGGCCCATCCAGCCCAACACTCTGTGTCACACAGTGGCTAAAAATACCAGGTGTCATCAGAAGGTCCAGCAGTGGGGCCAGGACACTAGAAGCCCTCCCACTGTTGCATCCCCCAAGCACCAAGAAGACAGAGCATCTTTGCCCCAGAGTCCCTATCTATACGTTGTGGCTAATAGCTACTGATGGACTTCTGTTCCATATGGTAATCCAATTCCCTCTTGAAGCCGTCCGTGCTTGTAGCTGCCACCACCTCCTGTGGCCGTGAATTCTGTGTGTTAATCACTCTTTGGGTGAAGAAAGACTCCCTTTTATCCATTCTAACCCAACCACTCAGCAATTTCACAGAGTGCCCACGAGATCTTGTATTGTGAGAAAGAGAGAAAAGTACTTCTTTCTCTACCTGCTCTATCCCATGCATAATCTTATAAACCTTGATCATGTCACCACTCAGCTGTTGTTTCTCCAAGCTAAAGAGCCCCAAGTGTTTTAATCTTTCTTCATAAGGAAAGTGTTCCAACCTTTTTATCATTCTAGTTGCCCTCTTCTGCACTTTTTCCAAAGTTATAGAATCCTTTTTAATCATGCCCCTGACCCTTTGGCCCCAGTTTCTGCACACCAATCAGCTGAACATCAGCTGCATAGAGTGGAGATCCACCAACCTTGATATCTGATGAAGGGAGCTTTGGCTTTTGAAAGCTCCTACCCTGAAACTCTTGTTCATCTCTAAGGTGCTGCTGGACAAAAATCTAGCAGAAACTCCATGGTAATCTTATTATTGAGTTTCTGGCAATTGCTAGAGCAACCCTTGTCACTTACGGGTAGATCTAGGAATCATCAGGGACTCTGTGGTCAGAACTTCAGGTTAGTAGCCAAGGCCTTATTTTTTCTTTTTAATTTTTGTCCTGGATGCTGCCCCGCCAACCCTAACCCTAAAGATCCTTCTATGAATCACAGTTACACTGTTGGGAGCCAAGCCAGGAGTGGTGTGGGCTGTGCCCTCAGAGTGTGGAATATGTAAGGGAAGGGCACCAACTCAAGCAGTGTAGTCAGGGTCCAGTCCAAGGTCAAGTACAGGGCAAGAGCCATCAGTAGTCTGGTCTGAGGGTCAGTCCACACAGCAAGGTCTGGAAGTCCAAGAGTTATCCACAGGCAGGTTCAAAGGGCAAGATGAGGGCAGAGTCGGGGAACAGCCCAAAGAGTTACAGGAACAAGGCAGGCTCCAATGCAGTGGTTGCCATGTTGGAAAAATTTCAACTTGTTGCTTCTGCACCTGACAGCCTCCCTTGGCCAGTTTTTATAGCCATGTGCTTAAGGGTCATGCTTGCAGCCAGCTGCTCAGGAGTAATCCTGCAGCTACTCATCTTTGCTATCAGCCAGCAGCTGGCGGCGGACCAGAAGGCGTGCACTTTGCTGTCTCTCCTGTAGCCCTATTCTTAGCCTCCATCTGCAGTGCTCTAAGGGTGTAAGTGATACTGGAGGGCTGGAAACGACCAACTGAGTTTCACCTGTTGAATCGGGGCTAGAGGGTGTCAGTGGCTCTGCACCAGCTGTCGGCTGTGAGCCGCAGCTCATCTTCCTGCTTGCTGCGTTTTGCTGACTCAGAGCTGGCTACACAGGGCTCCTCTTCTCCTGAGGAGTCCTCACTGTCGCTGAGCCCCAGCTGACCCATGACACACACGATTGGTCCTTCTCACTCTGTAGCATCTAGTCTGACCAGTAGCAGCTCTTCGGAGTTTCAAGCTCCCTGAGATTCCCTCAGCTAGGTGTACCAAGGCTTGAACTCTGCTCCCAAAACAGAAGCCACAACCCCTCCTATTTAATATAATGGAATTATCCCACCCCCATGCCAAGCTGCTTTAAGCTACTGCCCAGAGAACAACTCTCTGGAACTCCCTGTTGATAGTTGGGGAAGGAAAACCACCCATTTCCTCTCACCTTTGCTGGTGCCGTCAGGACCACGGAGTACCGTGCATTCGTCAATGCTTCCAAAGGGCTCGAACATTTTCCGGACATCCTCGTCTGTTTGCTGTTTACCCAGCATTCCCACAAACAGCTTCCTGTCTTCTGGAGAGGGAGACAGGAAGTCGCATAGATGAAAGGCATCCCTGGTAAAACCTACCCACAAACCACTTTGCTGTCATTTCCATACCCTCCATGCATCTGACAAAGAGAGCCATGTTTCTCGAAAGTTTATGCTATGCTAAAGTTTGTTAGTCTGAAAGGCACTACTGGGCTTTTTTACAATCTATCACGGTTGTAAACGTGGGAGTGGGCCGTACCACCCTCACCTCAAAACCCTCAGATGTCGAACGTACCTCCTCTGCTCTCGCTGTCCGCTGGTTTCACTTGGATCGGCCGGTTCATCTGCAAAGAGAAGGAGGCAAGCCGTGAAAACGGACCCTAAGAAACACAAGTAGACCGTCCCTGGAATGGAAGGATGGAGTCCCATCTCTCGTGCTGTCCCGCTCTGCAAGAACTATTCAACAGAACGATTTTCAAAGGAACGGTTTGGCTAGCCAGAAAAGATGCAAGCCCATCCTGCAGGAATGATCCAAGAGACCCCCGCTTCCAGTAACAGATGACGCAAAGTCCCTTTTTGGCAGGGATACCCTGAGCTGGAATGGGTACAAGCGACAATCCCTTACCGATTGGACTCAACCCAATTTCGGCCTATCAGAAGGGGGAAACCCTCTTAATTCACCAAAACAAGCCCCTGATGAGTGAGCGGTTCGGAGAAAAGCTGAAACAGAAAGTGTAAAGGTGGGGGAAATGGCTCCTAGATCAGTGTCAAGGGGACACGCTCCTTTAGCTAAAGCATCCGAGTACGTATATCTGTTCTGTGCACCTTAAAGACAAACAAAATACGTGGCAGACGAGGAGCTCTCGTGAGTCACGGCTCACGTCTTCAGACACAGCTAGAAGGGGAGTCCATCTGTCCCGTTTATTAATTACCTATTAATAGGACAGATGGACTCCCATCGTAGCTGTATACGAAGAAGTGAGCCGTGACTCACGAGAGCTCGTCCCCTGCCAGGTATTTTGTTAGTCTTTAAGGTGCCGCTGGACTCTGGCTCTCTTCCATTTTATTTATTTATTTACTTTCAATTTATATCCCGCCTTGCCGGCAACGAACCGGCTCAAGGCGGCGTGCTCAAGCTAAGATACCACAAAACCAAGAAATGCAATAAAATCACAATAGGCACAATTACATAAAGTAAACTGAGCAGTCGGGTTAGAACAGATAGAAGGAAGTCCGTCTTCACCCAAAGAGTGATTAACACGTGGAATTCCCTGCCACAGGAGGTGGTGGCAGCTACAAGCATGGATGGCTTCAAGAGGGAATTGGATAAGCATATGGAGCAGAAGTCCATCAGTGGCTATTAGCCACAGGGTATAGATGGGAACTCTCAGTCTGGGGCAGGTGATGCCCTCTATTCTTGGTGCTGGAGGGGGCAGCAGTGGGAGGGCTTCTAGTGTCCTGGCCCCACTGCTGGACCTCCTGGTAATTTTGGCCACTGTGTGACAGAGTGTTGGATTAGATGGGCCATTGGCCTGATTCAACACTGGCTTCTCTTATGTTCTTATGTTCTTAAAGTGCTAATAGAAACAGATAGCGGGAATATCTGTACGTGGTCCGACGGGGAGAGGCCATTCCGGCATTGTTGCGTAGGGCTGTAGTATGGTTCAACTTACAAAGATTGTCAGTGGCGGCTCTACTGCCACAGAACAGATATACATACTCGAACATTCTAGTTAAAGGAGCGTATCCTCTTGACACTGATCCAGGGGCCATTTCCCCCACCTTTACACTCTCTGTTTCGGCTTTTCTCCGAACCATTCGCTCATCAGGGGCTTGTTTTGGTGAATAAGAGGGTTTTCCCCTTTTAATAGGCTGAAATTGGGTTGAGTCTTTAAGGTGCTACTGGATTCTTGCACTTTTATACTGCTACAGACAAACATGAGAAGAAGAAGAAGAAGAAGAAGAAGAAGAAGAAGAAGAAGAAGAAGAAGAAGAAGAAGAAGAAGAAGAAGAAGAAGAAGAAGAAGAAGAAGAAGAAAAGGAGATTGGATTTATACCCCGCCCTTCACTACCCAGAGGAGTCTCAGAGCGGCTTACAGACTCCTTTCCCTTCCCCTCCCCACAACAGACACCCTGTGAGGTAGGTCGGGCTGAGAGAGCTCAGACAGAAACTGCCCTTTTTCAAGAACAGCTGTGCCAGAGGTTGTGACTGACCCAAGGTCACATCGGCAGGTGCAAGCGGAGGAGTGGGGAATGAAACCCGGTTCTCCCAGATTCCAGTCTGCGCACTTCACCACTACACCAAACCACTACCATCTTGATCTTGTACTGTAAGGGAAATTCTCCCAGTTTCTCACTCTGGGATTTCTCCCAATTTCTTACTGTTCTGGATCAACTATAGCCCCTTCTGTGATTTGGGGTGGGGTGGGGTATGGAGGGAGGGAGGGAAGAGGACACCCTTTACCCCTCCGAGGACCCTTAATCCTCCCGAGGACTTAATGTGAAACAGGCCACACCAAACCGCCCCACCCCTTGTTTAAGCATCAGGAACATGAGATATCATGCTCAGGTTTCCAAACCTGAATCTGGCAACCCTAACTCCCCACCCCCTGCCGGTGGCCAAGGGGGATGTGGCAACCCCAGATCCAAGTTGGAAAACTCCTGGAGTTTTGGGGACGGAGCCTGGGGAGGATGGGGACTTCCGTGGGGTACAGTGCCATTTGAGTCCCCCGTCCAGAGCATTTATTTTGATTCAGTTTGGTGTAGTGGTTAAGTGCGCAGATTCTAATCTGGGAGAACCGGGTTTGATTCCCCCACTCCTCCACTTGCAGCTGCTGGTGTGACCTTGGGTCAGTCACAAGCTCTCTCAGAGCTGTTCTCTCAAGAGCCAGTTTGGTGTAGTGGTTAAGTGCGTGGACTCTAATCTGGGAGAACCGGGTTTGATTCCCCACTCCTCCACTTGCACCTGCTGGTGTGACCTTGGGTCAGTCACAAGCTCTGGCACAGCTGTCCTTGAAAAAGAGCCATTTCTGTCAGAGCTCTCTCAGCCCCACCTGCCTCACAGGGTGTCTGTTGTGGGGAGGGGAAGGGAAAGGAATTTGTAAGCCGCTCTGAGACTCCAAGTGAAGGATGGGGTATAAATCCAATTCTTCTTCTTCTTCTTCTTCTTCTTCTTCTTCTTCTTCTTCTTCTTCTTCTTCTTCTTCTTCTTCTTCTTCTTCTTCTTCTTCTTCTTCTTCTTCTTCTTCTTCTTCTTCTTCTTCCATTTTCTCCAGGGGAACTGATCTCTGTAGCCCGGAGATGAGCTGCAATTCCGGGGGATCCCCAGGTCCCACCTGGAGTCTGGCACCCTTATAGCACCCCTGGATTTCTTTGGTAGTCTCCCAGTTAAGTGCTAACAAGGGTCCGGCCCTGCTTGGCTTCTGAGATGTGACGGGGTCAGCCTAGCCTGGGTCATCCAGGTCGGGGTTTTCGGGGGATTAGGGGAACAGGAATTCTGCATTTGATGAAGGCCCGTGCAACGCCTCGCGCGGGTTCGAGTTACATCATTTCAGTCGTAGGAGAAAGTCTTTTGGACATTCGGCCTCTTTTCTCTGCTCTTCCTCTGCCGCCACCCCCCTCCCCGAGGAAGCCGCCGTCAGCAATAGGAGGAGGTTAAAGCCTGCCCGAAACGGCTCTCCGCTGCTCGCGGGATTAGAAAGGGTTAGATTATCTCAGCGGGAACTTTAGGCCTTTTTCGGTAAAAGCATTTGTAATCATATTAAAGGGAAGCAGCGCTGGGGGAGGCCAACGAGGTCCTTGAAATGCTTAGCGGAGGAGGACAACGAGGTGGGGGAGAGAGCGGGAAGGCAGCGGGGGGAGATTCTTTTGCAAAGGCCTTAGCGGTCAGCAGGGGCCTGTGTATACAAAATCTGGGGCAGACGGGCAAGGTCATTCCGGAGCCTGCCGTTCGGTATCCTGAAGACTGGCGACAGTTTTGGTGTCGTTGTTAGGTGCGCAGGCTCTAATCTGGGAGAACTGGATTTGATTCCCCGCTCCTTCACTTTGCAGCTGCTGGTATGACCTTGGGTCAGTCACAAGTTCTTTCAGAGCAGTTCTGGAAAGAGCTCTCTCAGCCCCACCTACCTCACAGGGTGTCTGTTGTGGGGAGGGGAAGGGAAAGGATTTTATAAACCGCTCATGAGACTCCAAGTGAAGGGCGGGGTATAAATCCAATCTCCTCCTCCTCCTCCTCCTCTTCTTCTTCTTCTTCTTCTTCTTCTTCTTCTTCTTCTTCTTCTTCTTCTTCTTCTTCTTCTTCTTCCTCTTCTCCTCCTCCTCCTCCTCCTCCTCCTCCTCCTCCTCCACAATCCTCCAGGAATGACCACCAGAGTGCTAGATAAGTGTCACTAAACCAATGCTCAATCCAGACAGGTCAAGGCATACTGATGGAGGGTGGGTCAAACACCTTAGATATGGTTGATATCCCGGTTGTCCTTAAGTCACATTTCCCCGTAAGGGACAGTCCACTGGCTTGGGAGCACCTCTGTGCCCACCCTTGCTATTAGATTACCCCCAAAGCATTATTCAGCTCCTGTGCTGTCCTTTTCTTGGAGGTGGTATCTTGCTCGCTTTGGTCACCTCTGAACCTGACTACTGCAGAATGCCACACACAGGACCACCCTTGGTGACTGTTCGGAAACTTCAATCAGGCCAGAACATCGCTGCCGAGGTTTGATCAGGAGCCGACGGCAAGGACTCGCCTAAAATCCATTCTTTTCGATCTTCCCCGGCAACTATGTTTGTTTCCGGGCTAAAATCTTGGCAACTCCTAAAGTTCCACCTCTAAGCTTGGGTCAGGGACACTCTGGTGGTGGAAAGGGCCATCGAGGCAAGGCCGACTTAGGGCGACCCTGTTGGTTTTCCAAAGCAGGAGATGTTCACAGTCTGCCTCTGCGTAGCGGCCCTGGACTTCCTTGATGGTCTCCCATCCAAGTACTAACCAGGGCTGACCCTGCTTAGCTTCTGAGGTGTGAGAAGACTGGGCCGGCCTAAGCCATTCAAGGTCAGTGCTTGGGACTCCTTAGGGAACTCTTTTCTCACATACAGCTTCCCTGTGAATTAAATGCCAGTTTGGTGTAGTGGTTAAGTGCGCGGACTCTAATCTGGGAGAACCGGGTTTATTTCCCACGCCTCCACTTGCAGCTGCTGGATGACCTTGGGCAAGCCATAGTTCTGACGAGAGCTGTTCTTGAAAAAGAGCAATTTCTGTCAGAGCTCTCTCAGCCCCACCTCCCTCCCAGGGTATCTGTTGTGGGGAGGGGAAGGGAAGGGAGTTTGTAAGCTGCTATGAGACTCCTTCGGGTACTGAAGGGTGGGGTATAAATCCAATTTCTTCTTCTTCTTCTTCTAAAATTCTGCTGGCAAGATATCGCTACAGGCACTAGCATCAGGGCTTTCTTCCTTGGGGAATGTGCCGAAACGGAGTTCCAGAACCTCTTCGACAAAAAATTATCTTTAAAATGTTTAAAAGTGTTCATCAGTTTTCGGTATACGGATGGAAAACTTCATAAGAACATAAGAGAAGCCAATGTTGAATCAGGCCAATGGCCCATCTAGTCCAACACTCTGTCACACAGCGGCCAAAATATACCAGGTGCCATCAGGAGGTCCAGCAGTGGGGCCAGGACACCAGAAGCCCCTCCCACTGCTGCCCCCTCCAGCACCAAGAATAGAGTGCATCACCTGCCCCAGACTGAGAGTTCCCATCTATACCCTGTGGCTAATAGCCACTGATGGACTTCTGCTCCAGATGTTTATCTAATTCCCTCTTGAAACTGTCCATGCTTGCAGCTGCCACCACCTCCTGTGACAGTGAATTCCATATGTTAATCACTCTTTGGGTGAAGAAGTATTTCCTTTTATCTGTTCTAACCCGACTGCTCAGCAATTTCATAGAGTGCCCACGAGTTTCCCTCTTGAGAGTTCCGGCACATCTTCCCCCTCCAAAGCCCTGACTGGCATTATCCTCAGGGAAGTTGCCACCACTAAAACCAGGGTGCTTTCTATGGGGCGGGGTGCACACCTGGATTCCTGAAGCCCCCCCCCCGGGAAATCTTCCAGGGCCCTCTCCTGTTGCCATTTCTAGGTGGTTTAGTGAAATCATTTCTCTCCTTGGCTTGTAAGCCAAGCTTACAAAGCAGATGTCATTTTTCAAACCGCCGTTATTTTTACATCTTCCTTTTAACGATGAAGTCATCTTTTCGTTTTTATATGTTTCAGATTTTTGTAAAAAAAAAAAATATGAATTACGGAACTGTAGCTAGCGTTGGGGGAGGGGGGAGGTTGCAGACATTAGATAAGCTATAAATTGAATCTAATAAAAACAGTTTCGATAAAAACCCAAATACCGGTTGTAGAGACAGGATGCATCCCCTCTGCCTTCCAGAAAGAAATGTGGGAACGCCTAATCAGTCACCTACCGCAGTCTTTGCACAGGAAAAAGTATTAGAACATAAGAAGAATAGTCCTGCTGGATCAGACCGGAGGACCAGACCAGGGTTTGATTCCCCATCCCTCCACTTGCAGCTGCCGGATGACCTTGGGCAAGCCATAGTTCTGTCAGAGCTGTTATCTCAAGGGCAGTTCTGGAAAGAGCTCTCTCAGCCCTACCTACCTCACAGGGTGTCTGTTGTGAGGAGGGGAAGGAAAGGAGTTTGTAAGCTGCTCTGAGACTTTGAGTGAAGGGCGGGATATAAATCCAATCTCCTCCTCCTCCTCCTCCTCCTCCTCCTCCTCCTCCTCCTCCTCCTCCTCTTCTTCTTCTTCTTCTTCTTCTTCTTCTTCTTCTTCTTCTTCTTCTTCTTCTTCTTCTTCTTCTTCTTCTTCTTCTTCTTCTCCTCCTCCTCCTCCTCCTCCTCCTCCTCCTCCTCCTCCTCCTCCTCCTCCTCCTCCTCCTGCATCAACCCCAAACTCAACTCCCCTGTTAGAAACCCTGTTTGAAAGCACTCCCCATGAGCAAGCCCCAGGAACAAGCCCCACAGAGATTCAGTGTGCCTCTTACAGGGTCACCCCTCTGAATTGCGGGATTACACAAACACTGGGATTCTCCTCCTGTGTCGTGTGGAGATCAGCATATGTGGGATTACACAAAACACATTTTTGAAAATGGTTTAAACCAGTCAGGGCCTCCTACATGTGATTAACACGTGGAACTCCCTGCCACAGGAGGTGCCAGCGGCTACAAGCATGGACGGCTTCAAGAGGGAACTGGATCGACATATGGAGCAGAGGTCCATCAGTAGGTATTAGCCACAAGGTAAAGGCAGGAACTCTCGGTCTGGGGCAAGGGATGCTCTGTATTCTTGGTGCTTGGGGGGGGGGGGCAACAGTGGGAGGGTTTCTGGTGTCCTGGCCCCACTGCTGGACCTCCTGACCATAGAGTTCCGAATGATTCAGGCCATTGGCCTGATCCAACATTGGCTTCTCTTATGTTCTCTCCCAAAGATTCGTGGGAACTAGAGTTTGTTGAAGTCGCCTAGGATTCTCTATTCCCTCCCCCTCAAAGATCTACAATTTCTAAACTTGCACGGACGAGAGGAAAGGATTAGACAATGAATCATCTGGATTTTCGTCTGCCAATTATGTTAAAACGAAAGTGCATCCGTCTAAAAACATTGGAAGCCAACGTCACCCTCGGCCTCTGGAATATGTCGGAACGGATGATCATCCTAGCTGGCGTCATTACCGGCTGGACACCAGGCCGTACTCTGCACATTCTTGCTGCTCTTTGCACGAGGCAAAAGTATCACCGTTAGTAGAACAGACTGGCGAGATCCAGCTAGGGTTGCCAACTGTGGATTGGGAAATTTCTGGAGATTTGGGGCGAAGGATGGGGAGGGGTTTAGGGAAGAGGAAGGACTTCAGGCAGGTATTATGCTATAGACTTCGCTCCTCCAAAGGAGCCATTTCTTCCAGGGGAACTGATCTACGTCGCCTGGAGATCAGCCATCATTCTGGGAGATTTCCACAGTGGGATGCCAGCCTCCAGGTGGGGCCTGGGGATCCCCTAGAATTACAGCTCATCTCCAGACTACAGAGACCGGTTCCCTGCTATTGTCATTCGGCATCTGAAATCACCCCACTCTCCCACTCAGCGGGCCAGGGCCTTCTCCGTGGTGGCTCCGCACTGGCGGAATGAGCTCCCGGAGGAGATCAGGGCCCCCGCGGGACCTTCCATAGTTCCGCAGGGCCTGTAAAACGGAGCTCTTCCACCAGGCCTCCGATTAGGAACCGCACCAGACACCTGAGACGTGACCCCATGCCCTGGCCTACAACTTACAGCCTGTGCTCCCGGCGTACATAATCGGATCAACCAAGCTAGTGTGAAAACGTCATCATGACTGCCACCGAAGTAGTACTGTTAATCCTGAAACTTCTGCTCTCGCACTTGACTTGAATACTGTTCCAGCACTTTAGGAAAACTGATATTTAATTAGTTGCTTCACTTGGAGTCTCAGAGCGGCTTACAAATTCCTTTCTCTTCCCCTCCCCACAACAGACACCCTATGAGGCAGGTGGGGCTGAGAGAGCTCTTTTGAGGACTGCTTTTTCCAGAACAGCTCTGAGAGAACTTGTGACTGACCGGAGAAGAAGAGATTGGATCTATACCCTGCCCTTCACTTGGAGTCTCAGAGCGGCTTACAAACTCCTTTCCCTTCCCCTCCCCACAACAGACACCCTGTGAGGTAGGTGGGGCCGAGAGAGCTCTCTCAAGGACTGCTCTTTCCAGAACAGCTCTGAGAGAACTTGTGACTGACAGGAGAAGAAGAGATTGGATCTATACCCTGCCCTTCACTCGGCGTCTCAGAGCGGCTTACAAACTCCTTTCCCTTCCCCTCCCCACAACAGACACCCTATGAGGCAGGTGGGGCTGAGAGAGCTCTTTGAGGACTGCTCTTTCCAGAACAGCTCTGAGAGAACTTGTGACTGACCAGAGAAGAAGAGATTGGATCTACACCCTGCCCTTCACTCGGAGTCTCAGAGTGGCTTACAAACTCCTTTCCCTTTCCCTCCCCACAACAGACACCCTGTGAGGTAGGCGGGGCTGAGAGAGCTCTCCGGAGAACTGCCCTTGAGATAACAGCTCTCTTTTAAATTTAAAGTGTATTAAGTACACATTTGGTAGAACTGTCTCATACAATATATTTCATAAGCTTTTTTTTTCTTATTCCCATGTCGTATCCGCTTAAAAAGCCACCATACAACTCCCTCAAAAACACGTTCTAACCATTAATATGCCTTCATTTGGTTATTCATTCATTATTACCCATTCAACCTTCTAACTTCTGTTCTGTCGAGAGAACAGCTCCGGGAGAACTGGTGACTGACCCGAGGTCAAGCCAGCGGCTGCATGTGGAGGAGTGGGGGAATCAAACCCGGTTCTCCCAGATTAGAGTCCGCGCGCTTCACCGCTACACCAGACTGAAGCGAGCCGTGACTCATGAATGCTCAGACCCTGCCACGAATATTGCTGGTCTTTAAGGTGCTCCCGGTTTCTTGCTCTTTTCTACTGCTACAGACAGACTCTTTCTCTTTCTCCCCCCATTGGAAACGTCTTTCCCGACAATTGCCAGGACAGCACGGAAATGGCGTGGAGGCCAAGCTGTTGTTCGGCGTGCGTCTCACTGACCTCTGGCCTCTGGCGGGCGCGTGTGCACGCACACACAGAGAGGGATTTTACAGGTTCCTACTGGTGAGATCTGCGTAAACGAACACTCTGCTAATTGACTCGCCGATCGATTACGATCACTAATGTACTGTGCAGGAGACTCTGTCGGATCAAACAGGGACAGCCCGGAGGAGGGAGAGCGGTGGGGTGATGGGGGCGGTGAAGCCGGGGCAGCAAGGGGGGGGGAACCAATGAAAACGTTTTTGGGACTGCCCTCACGTGGCCATGCATCATCAGGAATAATTTCTTTGTCGAGTTCCCTGTACGGAGGAGCTGCCAACCTCCCGGTGGGACCGGGAGACCTCCCAAAATTACACTAAAATCCTAGAATCATAGAGTTGGAAGGGACTTCCAGGGTCATAAGAACATAAGAGAAGCCAATGTTGAATAAGGCCAATGGCCCATCTAGTCCAACACTCTTGTCACATAGCAGCCAAAATATACCAGGTGCCATCAGGAGGTCCAGCAGTGGGGCCAGGACACTAGAAGCCCTCCCACTGCTGCCCCCTCCAGCACCAAGAATAGAGTGCATCACCTGCCCCAGACTGAGAGTTCCCATCTATACCCCATGGCTAATAGCACCACTGATGGACTTCTGCTCCATATGTTTATCCAATTCTCTCTTAAGAACATAAGAGAAGCCAGTGTTGAATCAGGCCAATGGCCCATCCAGTCCAACACTCTGTCACACAGTGGCCAAAATATACCAGGGGCCATCAGGAGGTCCAGCAGTTGGACCAGGACACCAGAAGCCCTCCCACTGCTGCCCCCCCAGCACCAAGAATAGAGTGCATCACCTGCCCCAGACTGAGAGTTCCCATCTATACCCTGTGGCTAATAGCCACCGATGGACTTCTGCTCCATATATTTATCTAATTCCCTCTTGAAACTGTCCATGCTTGTAGCCGCCACCACCTCCTGTGGCAGTGAATTCCATGTGTTAATCACTCTTTGGGTGAAGAAAGACTTCCTTTTATCTGTTCTAACCCGACCGCTCAGCAACTTCATGGAGTGCCCACAAGTTCTTGTATTGTGAGAAAGGGAGAAAAGAACTTCTTTCTCAACCTGCTCAATCCCATTCGTAATCTTATAAAGCTCGATCATGTCACCCCTCAGCCGTCGTTTCTCCAAGCTAAAGAGCCCCAAGCGTTTTAACCTTTCTTCATAGGGAAGGTGTTCCAACCCCCTGCACAGTGCAGGAAATTCACAAATACCTCCCCCTCCACATCCGCAGTGACCCCTGCTCCAGGTCCAGAAGATGACCAAAAAACCTCCAGGATCTCCAGCCAAACTAGCCTGGAAAAAAAAATGGCTTCCTGTCCCTGTTAAATACTGGGTTCGAGACGCATCGCAAGGAACAGCTCTACCTGATTAAGTGATTTCCGGAACAAGACTTAAATTCCGGGGCAACAGCCCTGTTTAAATAGCACAAAGCACAAAAAAACCGCGGGCTGAAATCACTGAGGTGAACAATAGCATGCCAAAACCGCCCCCAAACACAGCCCACCCCCAACGATAGGCTATTTACATAACATTAGTTTCTCACTGGCCACCTCCAGAGTCCTGGTGGGCATTGTTCTAGAGCTCCAAGCTCAACCAGTCTCTGGTACCCAGTCCTGGAATGTTCCGGCCCCAATACATAACAGTCCCCAAAGTGGCCATCAGCATTTCCCTGGGCATGTAAGAATGGGCCACGAGAACTAAACACTGAGGCAACCCTTCCTGCCCTTGTAATCTGCCCAAGTTCACAGAATCAGAATTGCCGTCAGATGTCCACCTAGTCCCTGCTTGAAAACCTCCTGAGAAGGAGAGCCCACCACCTCCCGAGGAAGCCCATTCCACTGAGGAACTGCTCTAACCGTCAGGAAGTTCTTCCTAATGTTTAGCCGAAAACTCTTCGGATTTAATTCCAACTCATTGGTTCTGACCCGACCTTCTGGGGCAACAGAAAACAACTCTGCACCATCCTCTATATGACAGCCATTCAAGTACTTGAAGATGGTTCCAGATGACAGAGAACAGTTCCCCTGGAGAAAAATGGCTGGTTTGGAGGGGGTGGGGGTGGGAATGACGACTCTATGGCATTATACCCTACCAAACTCCCTCTCCAAACTTCAACCTCCTCAGGTTTCGCCCCCAAATCTCCAGGAATTTTCCAACCTGAGCTGGCATTCCTACTGTGAGGAGTTCCGGAAACTTCCGTATCGCCAACGTAAACATGCCCTGCTAGAATATAATGCCCCCTGTACCTGTAGGGTGGTCCAGGGCAGGGGTGGCCAAACTTGTTCAACGTAACAGCCACACAGAACAAACATCAGGTGTTTGAGAGCCGCAAGACATGAACAAATATCACACACCCGTTTTTACTGGAAAATATGCAATTTTGCCTTTTATTAACATTAAATGGGACTTCAGTCGCTGAAAATTTTCTGGGTTGTGTGGCCGTGGTCTTGGCCCTACCCCACCTTCTGGGGTAGATATAAATTACCTGCCTACCATTTTTCTTCTCACCTTGACAGGGAGAGTACCCCATCTTTCTGTGTTATACACCTCTGAGGATGCCAGTCATAGCTATTGTCAAAACGTCAGGTCCTACAATGCCAAGACCACGGCCACACAACCCGGAAATCTACAGCGACTAAGGAACTCCGGCCGTGAAAGCCTTCGACAACATTTTAAATGAGACTGCCAAAACTAAAAACAAAAGGGGTTAAAAACAGATGTTTACAATGATATTTATTCATCCAATGATATTTGCTTGTTTGCTAATTAGATTTATTTGTCTAAGAGAGAGAAATACAGAGAGAGGTGGAAAGAAAGAGAGAGAGAGAAACAAAGAAAGCAAATAGATGGGAGGGGGGAAGGAAGGAAGGAACAAGGAAGGAAGGAAAGAAGGAACAAGGAAGGAAGGAAGGAAAGAAGGAACAAGGAAGGAAGGAAGGAAGGAAAGAAGGAACAAGGAAGGAAGGAAGGAAGGAAAAGCAGGCCTCCTCTTCGCTTCCCCAGCCACCCTACCAGGAGCCACACAACATGTGTGAAAGAGCCACATGTGGCTCCTGAGCCACAGTTTGGCCACCCCTGATCCAGGGGAACTGTAGAGCCGCCAACTTTGAGTTGGGAGATTCCGGGGGATTTGAGGGTAGAGCCTGGGGAAGGCGGGGTTTGTGGAGGCGAGGGGCCTCAGCAGTGTATAATGCCATAGAGTCCACCTCCCCAAGCAGCCATTTTCTCCAGGGGACCTGATCTCTGTTGCTGGGAGGTCAGTTGAGAATGGAGGCCGGAGAAGGGAGAGTTTGTGGAGGGAAGGGAATGCAGCACGGTATAATGCCACAGAGCCCACCCTGCAAAGCAGTAGAGGGTTGCTAACTGCAGGTTCAGAAACACCTGAAAATTTGAAGGTGGAGCATAGGAGAGTAAGGTTTAGGGAGGGGAGGGACCTATTGGGTTAAATGTAAAAAAAAATAATCATTTATCATGGAAGCACAGCTTTTTCACAGTATTCCTGATTTCCCACGTTTCCAGGTTAAGGGGGAAATGCTGTTCAAACAAATGACAAAGCTGACCTGACTCCGATGGTCACAAGAGAAAGAAATTTTACATACAAAAACAGAAGAAGAAGAAGAAGAAGAAGAAGAAGAAGAAGAAGAAGAAGAAGAAGAAGAAGAAGAAGAAAAGGAGGAGGAGGAGGAGGAGATTGGATTTATCACCTGCCCATCACTCAGAGTCTCAGAGCGGCTTACAAACTCCTTTCCCTTCCCCTCCCCACAACAGACACCCTGTGAGGTAGACGGGGCTGCGAGAGCTCTGACAGAGACTGCTCTTTTTCAAGAGCATCTGTGCCAGAGCTTGTGACTGACCCAAGGTCACACCAGCAGCTGCAAGTGGAGGAGTGGGGAATCAAACCCGGTTCTCCCAGATTAGAGTCCGCGCACTTGGCCACTACACCAAAAGCACATCTTACATGACATATCCATGCAGGGACACGTAACTTATGGTGAACAGATCGACCTCAAAAAGGTTAACTTGCTACAGCTCCAAGCCCCGGGGAAGAGAGACGTGACACCGGTTGGGGATTTATTGATTCAATTGTCAATCATCTGATTGTTTGATTTCAGATTTCATATGTCTATACAGCGACGTCTTCATAGGCTTTTAATATTAAATGCGTTAAGGGTTCAGTGAGCTTTTTCTGTAAGTCAGAGTGTGCGTTAAGCTGATGCCAGCAGACGAGAAGTAATTATCTTTTCTTCATCCAAGTTTTTGGCTGGAAGAGCTGTTCCAGCTGTCAGGGAGGAGAAGAAGAGAGGTCCTATCGAAGACGAAAAACAGAAGGCAAGCTCAACATCTAACTTACGAGAGGGCAGGGCCAACTGCCAGGCATACCCCAGAGAGAGAATCCTCTTAACCCTTGATCCTCTTGCATAGAATCATAGAATCATAGAACATTAGAGTTGGAAGGGACCTTGCAGGTCATCTAGTCCAACCCCTGCACTCCGAAGGAGCAGAGCCGAAAGAGAGCCCTACATACCTACAACCGAAAGAGGGTCATCCAGCCTCCGCTTGAAAACGTCCAGCAAAGGAGAATCCACCACCTCCCAGGGCAGACTGTTCCACTGCTCAACCACTCTGACAGTTCGGAAGTTTCTCCTGATATCTAGCTGGTAACGACTCCCTTGTAGTTTCCACCCATTAGCTCTAGTCTTGCAACCCGGAGCAAGAGAGAATAGATCTGCTCCATCTTCTACACGACAGCCCTTCAGATACTTGAAGATTGCAATCCTGTCCCCTCTAAGCCTTCTCTTTCCCAGGCTAAACAGACCCAACTCTTTCAGCCTTTCCTCGTAAGACTTGGATTCGAACCCTCTCACCGTCCTGGTTGCAGAGTTATAATATCCAACAGGACCTCGGTAGGGTATAATGGCACTCAGTCGACCTCCTAAAGCCGCCGTTTTCTCCAGGAGAAATGCAATAAATGTTCTCGACAAATAACAACTAAATGAGTGATTTACGTCATCCGGAGGTCAGCCGTAATTTTGGGAGGTCTCCAGCCCCCACCTGGAGGCTGGGAACCCCAAGCAGCCACTTTGACCCAGGGGGAACTGAACTCCGTCGACTGGAGATCAGTTGTAACCTTTTTCTACAAAAAAAAGCCCAGCAGGAACTCATTAGCATAATAGGCCACACCCAACAGCAGGGACTCATTAGCATATCAGGGCACACCCCCATGCTACCAGAAGTGGGGTCATCCAGCCACACCCACCTTTTGCTTCTTATTCTGTTTACCTTGTTTGTTGTCAAAACCCAGGGCTTTTTTTTTAAAGCAGGAACTCCTTTGCATGTTAGGCCACACACCCCTAATGTAGCCAATCCTAATGAGTTTCTGCTGTTGGGTGTGGCCTATTATGCTAATGAGTTCCTGTGGGGCGTGGCCAACTCAAGTGCCAGCCGGAACTCCGTTCCTGTGCGTTCCTGCCCCCCAAATAGCCCTGGTTGTAACCAATGCTCCCTCTAAGCTGTGGAGTCTTGTGAGCAAAAATCCGACTTTGTGAGCTACCGGCGTTAAAACTGTGAGCGAGCGATTTGGCTCCTGCACCGATTCGTTTGCTCCGGAGCTGTCCCTTCCCGAGCTGAGACAAAGATGCGTGAGCCGGAGGCTAAAAATCTGTGAACTAGCTCACACTCATTGAGCTTAGAGGGAACAAGGGTTGTAATTCTGGGAGATCCCCCAGGTGTAGTGGTGTAGTGGTTAAGTGAGCCAGTTTGGTGTAGTGGTTAAGTGTGCGGACTCTAATCTGGGAGAACTGGGTTCAATTCCCCACTCCTCCACTTGCACCTGCTGATGTGACCTTGGGTCAGTCACAAGCTCTGGCACAGCTGTTCTCTCAAGGACAGTTTCTGTCAGAAGTTCTCTCAGCCCCGCCTACCTCACAGGGTGTCTGTTGTGGGGAGGGGAAGGGAAAGGAGTTTGTCAGCTGCTCTGAGACGCCTTTGGGCAGTGAAGGGCGGGGTATAAATTCAAACTCTTCTCTCTTCTTCTCTCATCGGGAGGTCGGCAACCCCAGGCCGTGATACCAATGAAGTTAAAAGAGGCAGGCGGAGCAGAAGAAGGCTGATTTTCCAGATATCCGCTAGCAAGAACGTTTTGGAATGCGGCGAAGAGACGGCGGAACTCCCTCCCACAGGCGGTGCATGCGACACCCTGCCTCCTGGTGTGAGATGAGAACGTTTTTATTCCAGAAGGCTTTGAATGGTGCTGTTGCTTGTTGGTGGTTGTCCCCCCAGGGGTTAGTTCCCCCGGAGGAAATGGCTGCTTTGGAGGGTCCCCTCTAAGCCGAGTCAGCGTGAGCCTAGCTCACAGATTTTTAGCCTCTGGCTCACCGATTTTTGTCTTAGCTCAGGAAGGAGGGCTCCGGAGCGAACTAATTTCCGCCGCGGCCAAATCGCTCGCTCACGACTTTAATGCCAGTAAGCTCGCCAAGTCGGATTTTTTTTGCTCACAAGACCCCGCAGCTTAGAGGGAGCGTCGGTGGACCCTAGGGCGTTATGTGCCCCTCTGGACGTCCCTCTCCTCCCCAGACTCCGCCCTCCGTGGACGCTGTCCTCAAATCTCCGGGAATTCCCAAAACTGGAGTTGGCGACCCTGCTTAGAGACGCGTGACACAGTCTCCCAGGGATTCTCCATTTGGAAGAAGCCATGAGGAAGAAGAAAAAACAAGGGTGGGATTTCCCACTGTAACCCCCCCACCACCCCTCCAGGAGGGGGATTGGGAGCCTCCTGGCATCCTGCACCTTTCGCCACATCCCCTCCCTCCTCTCCGTTGCCAGGTTATCTCCCGTCGCCACGGCAACCGACAGCGGCAGAGGGACCAGTACGCCACTCCTGATTTTTTTATGATCCCCATTCCCCCCCTCCCTTATTTTTAAAGCACCGCAAGGAAACTGGCACACGGTCCTTTTCCATCAGAAGCGGGACTGGAGATGTTTTCCGGGAGAGGGGAGGAGGAGAGAACCAAATGAGGCCAGTGAAAGCCAATTCCTGGGGCGAGGTTTGACTTTAGGCTTGCAAGATTGCCCATCCCCGAAAGATTCAGGGGGATCCACACCTTAAAGGACTCAACGTCCACCGTCTCCGCGATTCTGGGGTGGTGAAGCCAGGGGGTGTTGTCTGCTGTCCCTATCGGGGTGTGCGAGGGTTGCCTGCCGAATGACAACTGATATGCAGCCTGCAGAGATCAGTTCCACCGGAGAAAGAACAGCTGCTTTGGAGGGGGGACTCTGTGGTGTTATACCTCGCTGAAGTCAGGCGCCACTGCGCCAGGCTCCATCCCCAGACTTTGAGGGTAAGAATGTAAGAAGAGCCCTGCTGGATCAGATCAATGGTCCATGGAGTCCAGCCTCCTGTCTCACACAGTGGTCAACCGGTTCTTCTGGAGGGTCAACAACAGGGCAGAGAGGCCGAGGCCTTCCCCTGAGAAGAACCTCAGAAGAGCCCTGCTGGATCAGACCAGTGGGAGTCCATCTAGTCCAGCCTCTTGTCTCACACAGTGGCCTCAACCAGTTCCTCTGGAGGGCCAACAACCAGGCAGAGAGGCCGAGGCCTTCCCCTGAGAAGAACATCGGAAGAGCCCTGCTGGATCAGACCAGTGATCCATCTAGTCCAGCATCCTTTTCTCACACAGTGGCCAACCAGTTCTTCTTGAGGGCCAAGAACAGGGCACAGAGGCTGAGGCCTTCATAAGGACCTCAGAAGAGCCCTGCTGGGTCAGACCAGTGGTCCATCTAGTCCAGCTTCCTGTCTCACATAGGGGCCAAGCAGTTCCTCCGGAGGGCCAGCAAGAGGGCAGAGAGGCCGAGGCCTTCATAAGAACATCAGAATAGTCCTGCTGGATCAGACCAGTGGTTCATCTAGTCCAGCCTCATGTCTCACACAGTGGCCAGCCAGTTCCTCTGGAGGGCCAACAACAGGACATAGAGGCCGAGGCCTTCCCCTGAGAAGAACCTCAGAAGAGCCCTGCTGGGTCAGACCAGTGAGGGTCCACCCAGTCCAACATCCTGTCTCATTCAGTGGCCAACCAGTTTCTCTGGAAGGCCAAAAAGAGGGCACTGGGATTCAGAGGCTGACTGCCTCTGAATGTGGAGGCTCCCCTCCATCAACCATGGCTAGTAGCCCCTGATAGACCTCTCCTCTAAGAATCTCTCCAACCCCCTTTGAGCTGTGTCGGTGAGCCATTCGGCAGCTAGATCTGAGTCCATTCACACCTTTAGAGAGCCATGCGATCTCCAGCCTATGAGCTTCCAAGAGTCAAAGCTCTGGATCTGAAGAAGGGGCACTTTGACTTCTCGAACGCCCGTGCCCTGAAAATCTCATTCTCTAAGGTGCGGCTGGACTCGAACTCGGCATACGAAACAGATGTGTGTCCAACTTCACGTTGTTCGTTCAGATCTAATCCCTCTCCTCAAGCAGCTATAATTATAAGCCGACGGCAGAGCCGTTCCATTCGATCCTGTGATTTCCGTACGGGATCCGTGCCCACCCACGCCTCCCGCCCCAAGGCTGCGAGCGGCGAAGCAAACGAAACCAAACAAAACAAAATAAGCCATTAACTTTTGAAACCCTCGTCATCTTTGCCAGCGGGGAAAAAAAAGAAGAAGGGTGGGGGGGGAAGAGAGGAGCAGATGCCCGGTAACTATGGCAACGGGAGAATATACTCCATGGCAACCGCCCACTCATAACTAATTTACCCATCCTGTTGCCATAGGAACCGTGCTGACATCATCACTTATCTCTATTAACAATGACCAGAGACTTTGGGAAGGGGGGGGGGGAAAGGTGTGTGTGCTAAGCCAGCCTGGGGGGAAGGAAGGAATTTCCCCACCCCCAGCAGATCATAAAGGAATAAACGGGGTAAATTTATAAATAGCGTCGCAAACCGGAGATTAGCGACGGGCGAAAGAGAGCCGGGTTTGCAAAAGCGGGTTGAAATCTCCAGTCGCTTGAGTGCCGTTCCACCCCACCAGCCCCCCCTTGCCCGCGCTGCAATAATTGGTTTCTATGCACGGTAATGCACAGCGCAATTTTGAGCCGGGCCGGCCCTCCACGGATTATACAATTTCCAGCGCAGCGCAGCGGAAGGGTGGGCCCGTGGGCCTAATCCCAGGCCTCACGGGGGACGCGCTTTCGAAGGCTCCGGGCGTGCCTTGCCGACTTCGTCCACGGTGTGGAGCTCTGGCGAGGTCCGGCCGTCGCTACGCAGGTGCCGAAAGAGGAGCTCCGTGTGGCAGCCAGAGGGTGGCCTCCTGACAGGTTCACATGTTGACAGTGAACGTGAGCGCATCCGGGGCCTCTGAGAGAGGGGGGCCCAGCAAGGCCGTTTGGTTCGGGCCTCACATTCGCAGGGGCGCCCAGATTTCCACTTTTGATGTTAACTCCTAATTTGGTTATCGTTAAAGGGAAAGGGAAACGTTCCCTCGCTCGAAAGCCAGTCGAAGCCAACTCCAGGGTTGCGGTGCTCATCTCCGTTTCAAAGCCGAAGAGCCGGCGCTGTCCGGAGACATTTCCGTGGTCATGTAGCCGGCATGACTAAACACCAAGGCGCACGGAACGCTGTTACCTTCCCACTGAAGTGGTCCCTATTTGTCTACTTGCAATTTCTTGCTTTCTAACTGCTAGGTTGGCAGGAGCTGGAACTAGAGACGGGAGCTCACTCCATCATGCGGCACTCTCGGGTCTCGAACTGCTGAACAACTGACCTTCCACAGCCTGCAGTTCAGTGTCTTAACCACTTGAGCCACCGCAGCTCCTTAATTTGGTTATAGTTAAAGGTAAAAGGTAAAGGTTTCCCTCGCTCGAAAGCCAGTCGAATCTGACTCTAGGGGTGTGGCGCTCATCTACGTTTCCAAGCCAAAGAGCCAGCGCTGTCCGGAGTCTTCTCCGTGGTCATGTGGCCGGCACGACTAGACGCCGAGGCACACAGAACACTGCTCCCTTCCTGCCGAAGCGGTGCCTCTTTAGTTTGGTGTAGTGGTGAAGTGCGCAGACTCTAATCTGGGAGAACCGGGTTTGATGCCCCCACTCCTCCACTTGCACCTGGCTGGATGACCTTGGTCAAGCCGTAGTTCTGTCAGAGCTGTTCTTTCAGGAGCAGTCCTTGAGAGAGCTCTCTCAGCCCCGCCTACCTCACAGGGTGTCTGCTGTGGGGAGGGGAAGAGAAAGGAGTTTGTAAGCCGCTCTGAGACACCTTTGGGTAGTGAAGGGCAGGGTATAAATCCAATCTCTTCTCTTCTTCTAGAGGGGCTCTAGAGCAGGGTTCCCTCTAAGCTGAGTCAGTGTGAGCCTAGCTCACAGTTCTTTAGCCTCCAGCTCACACATTTTTGCCTTAGCACAGGAAGGAGGGCTCCAGCAGTGTTCCCTTCTCTGGGCACACCGTGCGGGCTAGTGTTCCCTCTCAGCTGAGTGAGTGTGAGCTAGCTCACAGCTCTTTAGCCTCCGGCTCACAGATTTTTGTCTTTGCTCGGGAAGGAGGGCTCCAGAGCAATGTTTCCCCTCAGCTGAGTTAGCGTGAGCTAGTTCACAGTTCTTCAGCCTCTGGCTCACACATTTTTGTCTTCGCTCGCGAAGGAGGGCTCCAGAGCAGTGTTCCCCCTAAGATGAGTTAGCGTGAGCTAGCTCACAGTTCTTTAGCCTCCGGCTCACACATTTTTGTCTTCGCTCGGGAAGGAGGGCTCCAGGGCAAAGCTAATTGACGCAGTAGCCGAATGGCTCGCTCACGAACTTTCACGCCGGTAGCTCACAAAAGTAGGATCTTTGCTCACAAGACCCCTCGGCTTAGAGGGAGCATTGGGGCTGACCCCAGGACCGCGTCTCCAACCAGCGGCTCTCTGGCAGCTAAAAAGAAAACGAAAGTCCCCTCTCTCCGTTGCGCCTGCCCCTCGGAGGCCCTTTACGATCTCGCTGGGGGGATTAAAGTGGGGATTATTAACATCCCGACACAGGTTTAATTTCCTTCGGCCATCTGGGGAGGGACGAGGGAGCCTAGAACACGTTCCCTTTCTAGCAAAGAGAAGGAGTCGCTATTTTGTCTTTCGTTTCCTCTCTGGAGGGTCGGAGATCGGGTTACCAACCTCCAGGTTGGGCCTGGAGGTATCCCGGAATTACTAATCGATCTCTGGACTGCAGAGGTCAGGTCCCCTGGAGAAAATGGCAGCTTTGGAGGGTGAACGCTATGGCATTGTACCTTCTGAGGTCCCTCAGAGCTGGTTTGATGTAGTGGTTAGAAGCGTGGACTCTAATCCGGGAGAATCGGGTTTGATTCCCCATTAACCACTAGGCTAGAAGCCCGCTGCCCTGGAAATGTACCCCAACAGCCTGTAACAACAGCCAGAAGGACACTGGAGACATCTATAGAAGACCTGCAAGCCGGCCATGGGAAGAGAGGCAGCTGATGGAAGCCATCATGAACGTCGTTATTATAACCTAGCACTTTAGGGGATTACAGTTGTTTTAATACTGTTTTAAATGTTTTATTACCAACAAATGTTTTGCTGATTTTATGTAAGCTGCCCTGGGCCGGCCTAGGCTGGGAGGGTGGGGGTCTAAATTTGATTAAATAAATAATTCTCCACCTGCAGCTGCTGGTGTGACCTTGAGCCAGTCACAAGTTCTCTCAGAGCTTTCGGCTCAAGGGCAGTCCCCGAGAGAACTTCTCTCAGCCCCATCCACCTCACGGGGCGTCTGCTGTAGGGAGGGGAAGGAAAAGGGATTGTAAGAAGAAGAAGAGATTGGATTTATACCCCGCCCTTCACTACCCTAAGGTGTCTCAGAGCGGCTTACAATCTCCTTTCCTTTCCCCTCCCCACAACAGACACCCTGTGAGGTAGGTGGGGCTGAGAGAGCGCTTATTAGAACTGTGGCTTGCCCAAGGTCATCCTGCCAGGTGCGAGTGGAGGAGTGGGGGAATTAAACCTGGTTCTCCCAGGTTAGAGTCCGCACACTTAACCACTACCCCAAACTGGCCCATTCTGGGACTCCTTTGGGTAGTGAAAGGTAGGGTATAAATCTAATCTCCCCCCCAACTCATCTTCCTCATGTTCCACCACCCAAATTGCCAGGGATTTTGTAACCTGGAGTTGGCATCCCTTGTCTGCAGGTGGGGTGGATACTAGTGTTGCCAAATCGGGGTTGGGAAATTTCTGGAGATTTGGGGTGGAGCACAGAGAGTTGGGTTTTGGGGTGGAATTGACCTCAGAGGGTGTCTTCTGACAGCGGATGAAAACGTTTTTTGTTTCATTTGGCATGCCCCCTGATAACTGTTATTCACGCTCCCCTGGTTCTGGTATTGTTTCTTTGTTTGTTTATTGAATCATTTTAAAACTTTCAGGGTTGTTTTTAATTCTTTAAATGCGTCAATATTTTTAGACGCACCGCCTTGGGGACCCCGATCAGGGCTTTTTTGTAGAAAAAGCTCAGCAGGAACTCATTAGCATAATAAGCCACACCCAACAGTAGAAACTCATTAGCATATTAGGCCACAACCCCATGTTACCAGACATGTGGTCATCCAGCCACACCCACCTTTTGCTTCTTATTCTGTTTACCTTGTTTGTTGTCAAAACCCAGGGCTTTTTTTTGGAGCAGGAACTCCTTTGCATGTTAGGCCAGACACCCCTCACGTAGCCAATCCCGATGAGTTCCTGCTGTTGGGTGTGGCCTGTTATGCTAATGAGTTCCTGCTGGGCGTGGCCAACTCGGGAGCCAGCCTGAACTCCGTTCCTGTGCGTTCCTGCCCAAAAATAGCCCTGGTTTTACATAAAATAAACTAATTGAGTCCACTCTCCAAAGTAGCCATTTTCTCCAAGAGGATTGGTCTCGGTAGTCTGGAGACCAGTTGTAAATCTGGGGGGGATCTCCAGGTCCCACCTGGAGGCTGGCAACCCCAGATGGTCTGGTGCATTCGAGTCCTGGCTGATGTTCCCTCTAAGCTGTGGAATCGTGTGAGCAAAAATTCTACTTTGTGAGCTACTGGCATTAAAGAGCAAGAGATTTGGCTGCTGAATAAATTAGTTTGCTCTGGAGCCCTCCTTCCTGAGCTAAGACAAAATCCTGTGAGCTGGAGGTTAAAAAACTGTGAGCTAGCTCACACTGACTCAGCTTAGAGGGAACCCTGGTCCTGGCTTTCCCGTTGCTTCGGCCCTCTTGAGGAACGGTGAACTTCATGGCGTGAATATGTTTGAAATAACATAAATCGAATCCACTCTCCAACGCAAGCCATCTTCTCCAAGGGAACCGAGCTCCGCAGTCCGGAAATCCGTCGTAATTCTGAGGGGATCTCCAGGTCCCACCTGGAGGCTGGCAACCCTGGACGGTCTGATGCCTTTGGGTCCCGACTTTCCTTTCGCTTGGCCTCTCTTGAGGAACGGCGAGCTTTATGCGCTCCGATTTACCCCAGGCTTCCGAGAAGATCTGGGCCAGCGCTTTAAACTCCGGGATCGCTTGATCCCTGGAGATTGTGAGATGATTGACCTGTCAGCTCTCTGCCTCCGTGTGTGTCTCTCTCTCTCACCCTCTCCGGAGCAATTTACCTCAGATGCCGCCGTGTCGCCCCGCTGGGTCACGGATGCTAAACAAACGGCAGGCGCTAACCCATCGGGGCACGCACAGCATGCTGGGATCTAAGGAGATTGGGGATTGGATTGGATAATCCCTGGATTTAGGCCCTGGTGAAGCTGAAAGAGTGTGTGTGTGGAGGGGGAGGTCGGCCCCCCCCCCGGGGAAGGTGGATTAGAGCGGGAAGCGCCCTGGCAGATGCCACCTCACGGCAGATGGCTTAGGCCTCATCCTACCTTCGTGTGGGATGGAAGCGGCCCGGAGCCGGGGCCAAACCCTGCCGGCAGTCCCTTGTGGGAGGCTGAATTGTGGCCTGAGTCTGTTGACAGGTTCAGGTGGGGTTAGCCGTGTCGGTCTGAAGCGACAGAGCAAGGTTTGAGTTCGACGGGCACCGATGTTCCCTCTAAGCTGTGGAGTCTTGTGAGCAAAGATTCTACTGTGTCAGCCGGAGGCTAAGAAACTGCGAGCTAGCTCACACTAACTCAGTTTAGAGGGAACACTGCTCTGGAGCCATTCTTCCTGGGCTAAGACAAAAATGTGTGTGAGCCGGAGGCTAAAAAACTGTGAGCTAGCTCACGCTAACTCAGCTTAGAGGGAACACTGCTCCGGAGCCCTCCTTCCTGAGCCGAGGCAGAAATGTGTCAGCAGGAGGCTAAAAAACCGTAAGCTAGCTCACACTAACTCAGCTTAGAGGGAACACTGCTCTGGAGCCCTCCTTCCTGCGCTTAGACAAAAATGTGTGAGCCGGAGGCTAAAAAACTGTGAGCTAGCTCACACTAACTCAGCTTAGAGGGAACACTGCTCTGGAGCCCTCCTTCCTGGGCGAAGGCAAGAATGTGTGAGCTGGATGCACACGAAAGCTTACCCCCAGAATTAATCTTTGTTGGTCTTAAAAGGCGCCCTGGACTTAAACTTTATTCCTGCGATTTTGTTAGATATTGTAACTCTGCATGCAAGAGGAACGGGGAGGAGAAGCATTAAGAGAATTCCTGCAGTCGGGTGCAGTTAGCAATTGATCCACCCCTTCTGTGAACTTAGGCAGATCACGAGAGGGAGGGCAGGAAGAGTTGCATCGGTGCTTAGTTCTCGTGACCCCTTCTTACACGCCCAGGGAAAGGGCAATCGCCACTTTGGGGTCACAAAGCAATTTTTCTCCAGGTCAGTTTGGCTGGATGTCCTGGAGGGGTTTTTGGTGATCTTCTGGCCGTGGGACAGCCGTTACTGGGGGTGTTGGGGGGGGGCAGTATTTGTGAATTTCCTGCACTGTGCAGAGGGTTGGACTAGATGACCCTGGAGGTCCCTTACATAAGAGAACATCAGAGAAGCCAGTGTTGAATCAGGCCAATGGCCCATCTAGTCCAACACTCTGTCACACAGCGGCCAAAATATACCAGGTGCCATCAGGAGGTCCAGCAGTGGGGCCAGGACACCAGAAGCCCTCCCACTGCTGCCCCCTCCAGCACCAAGAATAGAGTGCATCACCTGCCCCAGACTGAGAGTTCCATCTATACCCTGTGGCTAATAGCCACTGATGGACTTCTGCTCCATAGTAAAGGTAAAGGTTCCTTGCTCGAAAGCCAGTCGAATCCGACTCTAGGGTTGCGGTGCTCATCTCCGTTTCAAAGCCGAAGAGCCAGCGCTGTCTGAAGACATTTCCGTGGTCATGTGGCCGGCATGACTAAACACCAAGGTGCACGGAACACTGTTACCTTCCCACCGAAGTGGTACCTATTTATCTACTTGCAATTTCTTGCTTTCGAACTGCTAGGTTGGCAGGAGCTGGAACTAGAGACAGAGTCACCCGTCATGCGGCACCCGGGTCTCGAACTGCTGAACTACTGACCTTCCACAGCCTGCAGTTCAGCGTCTTAACCACTTGAGCCACCACAGCTCCATATGTTTATCTAATTCCTCTTGAAACTGTCCATGCCTGTAGCTGCCACCACCTCCTGTGGCAGTGAGTTCCATGTGTTAATCACTCTTTGGGTGAAGAAGGACTTTCTTTTATCTGTTCTAACCCGACTGCTCAGCAATTTCATGGAGTGCCCACGAGTTCTTGTATGGTGAGAATGGGAGAAAAGGACTTCTTTCTCAACTTGCTCAATCCCATTCATAATCTTATAAAGCTTGATCATGTCACCCCTCAGCCGTCGTTTCTCCAAGCTAAAGAGCCCCAAGCGTTTTAACCTTTCTTCATAGGGAAGGTTTTCCAACCCTTTTATCATTCTAGTTGCCCTTCTCTGCACTTTTTCTATGATTCTGTAGTTCTGTGATTCTCATCAGTTAGGCGTTGAGCCTCTCCGGCCGTTGCTGGGCCTTTCTGTTTCATCTTACATAGCACCTCTCCTCTTCTCTCTCTCTTACCTGGGCTTGGAGCCATTGCAAGTGAATGCGTTTGAAGTTAATCTGTTCACAATAAATTAAAATGTACCTACATGAATAGGTCATGTAAGATGTTGCTTCTGTTTCTGTAAGTAAAATTTCTTTCTCTTGTTACCATGGGGGCCAGATCAGCTTTGTAATTTGTCTGGACAGGGTTTTCCTCTTAACTGGGGGAACGTGGAGGATTGGGGATACTGCATAGAGCTTCTGTGCTTTCAAGGAAATTGATATATATTTTTTACACTTAAACCAATATGTTTTTCCATCCACACCCTCCCAGCCCCCAAAAGCAGACCCACTACCCTGCAAAAACACGACCAACCATCAGTGAAGAAACTATTCCTGAACTGTTTTTGTGAAGACCCGCTATGATGGATCCCTGCCGGGGAGAGAACACAGACCCCTTCCCCTTCCAAACTGAGAGACAATTTGGTGTAGTGATTAGAAGCGTGGACTCTGATCGGGGAGAACCAGGTTTGATTCCCCGCTTCTCCATATGCAGCTGCTGGTGTGACCTTGGGTCAGTCACAAGTTATTTCAGAGCCATTCTCTCACCAGAAGTTCTCGAAAGAGCTCTCTCAGCCCCACCTACCTCACAGGGTGTCTGTTGTGGGGAGGAGGGAAAGGAGTTTGTAAGCCGCCTGAGACTTTGAGCGAAGGGCGGGATATAAATCCAATCCTCCTCCCCTCCCCCTCCTCCTCCTCCTCATCTTCTCCTTCTCCTTCTCCTTCTCCTTCTCCTTCTCCTTCTCCTTCTCCTCTTCTTCTTCACCACTACAGTTTGGTGTAGTGGTTAGTACACTGACTCTAATCTGAGAGAACTGGGTTTGTTTCCTCCACCTCCACTTGCACCTGCTGGATGATCTTGGGCAAGCTGTAGTTCTAATAAGAGCTGTTCTTGAAAAGAGCAGTTTCTGTCAAGAACTCTCAGCTCCACCTACCTCACAGGTGTCTGTGGGGAGGGGAAGGAAAGGAGTTTGTAAGCTGCTCTGAGACACCTTTGGGTAGTGAAGGGCGGAGTATAAATCCCCTCCTCCTCCTCCTCCTCCTCCTCCTCCTCCTCCTCCTCCTCTTCTTCTTCTTCTTCTTCTTCTTCTTCTTCTTCTTCTTCTTCTTCTTCTTCTTCTTCTTCTTCTTCTTCTTCTTCTTCTTCTTCTTCTTCTTCTCCACTACAGTTTGGTGTAGTGGTTAAGTGCACGGACTCTAATCTGAGAGAACCGGGTTTGATTCCTCCACTCCTCCACTTGCACCTGCTGGATGATCTTGGGCAAGCTGTAGTTCTAATAAGAGTTGTTCTGGAAAAAGAGCAGTTTCTGTCAAGAGCTCTCTCAGCCCCGCCTACCTCACAGGGTGTCTGTTGTGGGGAGGGGAAGGGAAAGGAGTTTGTAAGCTGCTCTGAGACACCTTTGGGTAGTGAAGGGCGGAGTATAAATCCAATCTCCTCCTCCTTCTCCTCCTCTTCTTCTTCCTCTTCTTCTTCTTCTCCTCCTCCTCCCATCCCCTTGTGCAGAACAGGAATGGGGGAAAACACAGACAGAGGGAAAGCTGACCCAAAGAGATTTCCTTCCAAGATGCATCAGAACCAAGCACCGGGGCTCTCAGCCTTTCATAAAGGATTGCCAGTCAGATCAACAAAAGACGGAACTGTGGCTGGCCCACGAAAGCAAAGACGGTGGCCAGGACGTTGCCTAGCGTGTGGCAGCCATATTTCAGGTCAGAAAAACCTGACGCAGGACATATCATCGATTGTTTTCGTGGATGTACAAAGCTGTGGTTTATTGAATTGTGAATTCTTTTTATTGCCACGGTTTTACGGCCCTCGTGACGGACGGCCTTGACAAATAAAATTACCAACCAGTTTTTACGGAATGCTGCACACTGAGGCTTTGATCGCACGTCCAAACCATTGCTGTTGGATTCTGCAGGTCGGTTCCAGTAACGGTGGCGTTTTCTTCCGGTGCAGATAGCCTTCTCCTGACAGGAGAAGCTCGAAAAGATCCGACCTACAGGACGCAATCCGTGGTTTGGCATCATGGGAACAAGCTGCAGAAATCCTGGGGCTCGCGTGTTTCTCTTCCACACTGCTCCTTTTCCCCTCATGTGGAGCAGATATTGAAGAAGAGTTCCACCAGCTCTGACTGGTCCCTATTTACTTCTACGAAACGCTGGAGGGTTAAGATTCAGAATCAAAAATGAAGTGTGAGAAAGGAATGACCCCCAAATCAAATTATCGCGTGCTGCCAAAAGACATCCAGACAGGATAGTTTAATGTATTTAATTTCCTTAGTTCGGTGAAGTGGTCAAGAGCGGCAGACTCTAATCTGGGAGAACCGGGTTTGATTCCCCCACTCCTCCAAATGTAGACAACTGGGTGACCTTGGGTCAGTCACAAGTTCTCTCAGAGCTGTTCTCTCGAGGAGCAGACCTCAGGAAAGAGCTCTCTCAGCCCCACCTACCTCACAGGGTGTCTGTTGTGGGGAGGGGAAGGGAAAGGAGATTGGAAGCTGCTCTGAGATTTCAAGTGAAGGGTGGGGTATAAATTCAACTCCTCCTCCTCCTCCTCCTCCTTCCTCTTTTCTCCCCAGTGGAGACTGAAAGATGCTTCCACCGTTCACTTCCTTTTTTTCTCCTCACAACCGCTCTGTGAGGTAGGTTAGCCTGAGAGCATGCGACCAGCCCCAGGTCACCCAGCGAACTTCCAGGGCAGAGTGGGGATTCGAACCTCCGTCTACCGGATCCCGGCCCGACACTTGACCTGCTGCACCCCACTGGCTGTTAGACCAATGCATCTTTTCCCACCTTAGTGCTGCTCTAGTCAAGAGAAGCTGCATCGGCTAAAATTCTTCCTCCTCGGCAGTCATTAAAGACTTGACGCTGATCGAGGCTTACAGTATTATAAGTGGGATAGAACAGGTAGAGAAAGAGGTACTTTTCTCCCTTCCTCACAAGAAGAACTCGTGGGCACTCGATGAATTTGCTGAGCGGTCGGGTTAGAACGGATAAAAGAAGAAGAAGAAGAAGAAGAAGAAGAGAGAGATTGGATGTATACCCCGCCCTTCACTTGGAGTCCCAGAGCGGCTTACAAACTCCTTTCCCTTCCCCTCCCCACAACAGACACCCTGGGAGGTAGGTGGGGCTGAGAGAGCTCTGACAGAAACTGCTCTTTTTCAAGAACAGCTGTGCCAGAGTTTGTGACTGACCCAAGGTCACATCAGCAGGTGCAAGTGGAGGAGTGGGGAAATCAAACCCGGTTCTCCCAGATTAGAGTCTGCACACTTAACCACTACACCAAAAGGAAGTCCTTCTTCACCCAAAGAGTGATTAACACGTGGAATTCAGTGCCACAGGAGGTGGTGGCAGCTACAAGTATGGATGTCTTCAAGAGGGTATTTGGCTCTGGTCACACTGCAACTGACATGCGCTTTGTTCCCGGTTTATTTAAATCGGGAACATTTTTATTCGCATTGGGCTGTCTACATGCAGCCAGCCCCTCTTTCCCAGCACCCGCTTGCCTACTGCTGTGCTGTAGGCCGATCCTGCCGGCCACGGGGAGGCTTGGGCGGCTGCTGCTCCTGCCGACACTTTGGGGGGGGGGTGCTGCCGCTGCTGCCGCCGCCATTGACCCACGAAAATAGGCTCCGCCGTCTCCGCCATCCTCCTTGCCGGCCCCATCCAGGCTGCCGTAGCCCCCACCTCTCGTTCCCACCTCCAGGGCCGTCGTTGTGCATTTCTTTTCTTTTCTTTTTTAAAGCTTCTGGTTTGAGCGCTTGACTAAACATGCGCTTAATAAATCCATTATTAAACTTTAAATGGATTTATTAAGCGCATGTTTGCTCAAGCGCTCAAACCGGAAGCTTTTTTTAAAAAACAAAACAAAACCCAAGGACATTCAGACGGCCCTAATCGCAATCCTTGCGAGAGAGGGGCTGTCCACATAGGCGAAATCGCGCAATCAAAGCGGAAGTGCCAGGAAAACACTAGTTTCTCCAGGGGTCAGGAAAAGCCGGAAGCATTGCGCGAGTAAGCCCGCTTCGCGCCGGGAGGCGGATTGGCGCGTGTGAACGTGAAACTGACATGCGCAAGTAAACAGCAGCGAATCCCGATCAAAACGGCAGTGTGACCACACCCTTAGATAAACGTATGGAGCAGGGGTCCATCAGTGGCTTAGCCACAAGGTATAGATAGGGACTCTGGGCCAAGGGATGCTCTGTATTCTTGGTGCTTGGGGGGGGTGCAACAGTGGGAGGGGCTTCTAGTGCCCTGGCCCCACTGCTGGACCTCCTGACGGCACCTGGTATTTTTGGCCACTGTGTGACACAGAGTGTTGGACTGGATGGGCCATTGGCCTGATCCAACACTGGCTTCTCTTATGTTCTTATGGTGGACCTCCTGATGGCACCTGGTATTTTTGGCCACTGTGTGACACAGAGTGTTGGACTGGATGGGCCATTGGCCTGATCCAACACTGGCTTCTCTTATGTTCTTATGACAACCAAGAAAGGAAGGAGAACCTACTAGTTTCAGACCCGGATGCCTGGGTTCTCTCTACATACAGCCGCCTTCCGAGGAAACAAACTCCCAAGCATCCCAGACGCGAAACCCCCCTGGGACACGTTGCACGTTCCCTTGACGTGAAAGGCAGACGTGCGAGATCGAGGCCTGCCCCCTCTGGGGCACACCACTCCCCACTGAACCCTCCTGCCATTGTTAGCTCTGCTACCCCCCCTCCCAAGTTGGCACACCTGCCCTCCTCCCTCCCCTCCCCCCCGCTGCCACCATGAGCCACACTGGGTGACGTTCACCTGACAACAGCACTTGCTTGAGGTGCCGGTTTCCTAGCAACCCGGCAGCCAGGTGAGGCGTTACCGGGAGCAGAAGGGACTATATTTATAACAGATGTTTTCAGGCGAGGCTCGGAACAAAGGGAAGCCGGGAGCCGGCGAGAGAAGCGGAAGGCCCCCGAAGTCAAGGGCGGAGACGGGAGCAGCGTCCAAGCGGCAAAGACCAATTTCTGTGCTGTGCCGAGCCGGTCCCAGAATGGCAACCCGGGAGAGGCCGGATTCTGGAAGCGTTGCACCTCTCTATAAACGCCTTTCTTGATTCTCCTTAAACGGGTCATAAGAACATAAGAGAAGCCAATGTTGGATCAGGCCAATGGCCCATCTAGTCCAACACTCTGGGTCACACAGTGGCCAAAATATACCAGGTGGCATCAGGAGGTCCAGCAGTGGGGCCAGGACACCAGAAGCCCTCCCACTGCTGCCCCCTCCAGCACCAAGAATAGAGTGCATCACCTGCCCCAGACTGAGAGTTCCCATCTATACCCTGTGGCTAATAACCACTGATGGACTTCTGCTCCACATGTTTATCTAATTCCCTCTTGAAACTGTCCTATGCTTGCAGCTGCCACCACCTCCTGTGGCAGTGAATTCCACGTGTTAACAGGGCCGGCTCCAGGTGTCTGGGCGCCCTAGGCAGGACAGCCTGGGGCGCCCCCACCGGGGATGCCAACCTCCCAGTGGGGCCTGGAGACCAGGGGTGGCGGCAGAGCGCTGGCTTTCCTAGGCGCTCCATAGCTGCAGGGCCCCCAGGAAAGCCGGGAAGGGGGCGGGGGGTCTAGCCGCCGCCCCTCCCTGCCAGCGCCGGCTTTCCTGGGGGCTCCGCGGCTGCGGGACCCCAGGAAAGCCGGGAAGGTGGTGGAGGTTTAAACCACCGCCCCTTCCCTCCCAGTGCTGGCTTGCTTGGGCACTCTGTGGGGCGCCCAAGCAAGCCTGGGAAGACGCGGGGGGGCTTTTTGCTGGGGGGGCGCCTTTTGGCACCCCTGCGGCTGGCGCGCTGTAGGCGAGCGCCTAGCTTGCCTAGTGGGTGAGCCGGCCATGCGTGTTAGGCACTCTTTGGGTGAAGAAAGACTTCCTTTTATCCATTCTAACCCGACGGCTCAGCAATTTCATGGAGTGCCCACGAGTTCTTGTCTTGTGAGAAAGGGAGAAAAGTACTTCTTTCTCAACCTGCTCTATCCCATGCATAATCTTATAAACCTTGATCACGTCACCCCTCAGCCGTCGTTTCTCCAAGCTGAAGAGCCCAAGCATTTAACCTTCTTCATAGAAAGTGTTCCAACCCTTTATGGAAGGTTGGCCTTCAAGACGCCACTTGCTGTTGTGGCAATGACAGACCCCGCTCTGGGATAATTTATTCTGCCCTTTTAAAAAACTGCCTCGCTAGTCAAGAGGAAGGGGCTCTCTGCGTTAGACTGAACTGGAAGCCCTTAGGGAGATGGGAGTCGGCCCCTTCTGGCCCGTGAGACTCACGCAGGTTTACAGACACATCCTTGCAATCATGAGGGCTAGAAACTCACGTCCATTTGGTTTTGTTTCTTTGCTCCTTTAGGGTTACGTGTTTAAAGTGAGATTCACTTGGTCTGAAGGAACGGAACAAAATTTGAGTCCAGTTGGCCCTTGTAAGACCAACGAAGCTTAATTCTGGGTATCAGCTTCTGTGTGCATGCATGGATGTGAAGAAGGATGCATGCGCACAAAAGCTTTGTTGGTTTTAAAGGTGCCACGGGACTCGAACTTTGTTCTGTTTCAAGTGCATTTCGGAGGTCGTTTGTCCACAGGAGTTACACCCGAGTCCTTCCAAGAACGACAGTTTTTCGCTTTAACCATCGAGACTCAAGTCCAGTAGCCCTTTTTAGAAACCAATACGATAATCGAGGATTCGAGGTATAAGCTTTCGAGACTCAACGCTTTCTATCTGATGAAGGAAGCGTTGACTCTTGAAAGCTTATATGGATGTATGTAAGATTTTACTGTATATGGCCATTGGCCGTTACAATACAAAATTGCATTCAAGGAGTACTTATGATTTAAAACATTACATTCAGAATGAAACTCAATTGTACAACCAAAATGTCAAAATTACGGCAATTTGGAATTGTAAAAACATGGTCTCTGTACTTTATAACTCATTATAAAACATTTCTAAGGGCTGCCTTGGATCTAACTTTCCTAGCAGCGAGTGCAAAGAGCTACCCTGTGTGAAACCAAAGGGTTTGTATCCGACAAGAGAAACAACATTAGCTGTTGTAGATTTTCTGGGTTCTGTGGCCATGGTCTTGGCATTGTTGGACCTGACGTTTCGCCAGCAGCTGTGACTGGCATCCTCAGAGGTGTAACACAGAAAGATGGAGTACTCTCTGTGTCAAGGTAAGAAGAAAAATGGTAGGCAGGTAATTTATATCTACTCAGAAAGGCGGGTGGGGCTGAGTCAATTGTTTTCTAGGAGTTCCCCAGGCTGTGAACATGTTAATGAAGGAGCTTCCTGAGGAGGTTCTTTTGAATATGGATTAGCTGTTTCCTGAGGAGGTTCTTTTGCGTATGGTTTCCTGAGGAACTTTCCTGAGAAGGTTTCCTGTTTCCTGAGGAGGTTCTTTGCATATGGTTTCCTGAGGAACTTTCCTGAGGAGGTTCTTTTGCATATGGTTTCCTGAGGAACTTTCCTGAGGTTTCCTGTTTCCTGGGGAGGTTCTTTTGCATATGGTTTCCTGAGGAGCTTTCCTGAGGAGGTTTCCTGTTTCCTGAGGAGGTTCTTTTGCATATGGTTTCCTGAGGAGCTTTCCTGAGAAGGTTTCCTGTTTCCTGAGGAGGTTCTTTTGCATATGGTTTCCTGAGGAGCTTTCCTGAGAAGGTTTCTTGTTTCCTGAGGAGGTTCTTTTGCATATGGTTTCCTGAGGAACTTTCCTGAGGAGGTTTCCTGTTTCCTGGGGAGGTTCTTTTGCATATGGTTTCCTGAGGAGCTTTCCTGAGAAGGTTTCCTGTTTCCTGAGGAGGTTCTTTTGCATATGGTTTCCTGAGGAACTTTCCTGAGGAGGTTTCCTGTTTCCTGAGGAGGTTCTTTTGCATATGGTTTCCTGAGGAGCTTTCCTGAGAAGGTTTCTTGTTTCCTGAGGAGGTTCTTTTGCATATGGTTTCCTGAGGAGTTTTCCTGAGAAGGTATCCTGTTTCCTGAGGAGGTTTTTTTGCATATAGTTTCCTGAGGAGCTTTCCTGAGAAGGTTTCCTGTTTCCTGAGGAGGTTCTTTTGCATGTGGATCGGCTGTTGAGATTCTAATCCTATTTTTAGCGCCGTCGTCAGATGTAGAGACTTTTGTGTTTTTTTAGGACCGTAAACCATGCCCTATTTATTTTTAAACTCCCTTTTTTCTGTTGAAATTGTTTTTATGTTTATGAATTTCAGTGGTTTCCCTGTGAAACAACAGCGTTTCGCTGTCAGGTAAATTGTGGACTTGGCTTAGAATTCCAGATAGGAATCCGCTTCTGAGGTCCGGATATAAAGGACAAAATCATTATATAATGAGATAAATCTTCTCCAGAGGTTCCGCATACACAAATGCGTTGCTCCTGTGGTAACTTAGAGTACCTTCCAGACAGCACGGTTAAGGTGAAAAGACTGTCATTCTCGGGAGGCTGGATTTCGGCCTTCCCAATCTGTATCTCCCAGCCGAATCGGGGCCCGCAAAACCCTCACCAAAGAGGTATGTTTAGAGGCAACCCAGTTATTGTCCGAGCCACGGGCTGCGTCAGAAGGAAAGCCAGCCGGCCTCTTTCCAACTCCAAACCACATGCTCCTTGTAACGGGTCCCTCCGTCTCCTCCCTACGCAAACAGCTGCCAGGAAACAGGAGAGACTAAACAAAGATCGGGATTTGTCAGATGGGGCAAGGGAGGCCTGGCACGGAGCCATCTCCGCCACCGGCCTGCAAACATCTGCTTATTGTCAACACGAGGGGTTCGAGCTCCCGTCCAGTCCAAGGGCAGGTTGGCAGGAACGAACAGTCCCTCCCGCCTCTACCCCTCCCTGTGATCCCTCCTAACTTTCTCTAGATATAGAGACGGAAGAAGAAGAAGAAGAGATTGGATTTATAGCCCCAACGCCCTTCACGACCCGAAGGAGTCTCAGATTGGCTCACAATCTCCTTTCAGTTTGGTGTAGTGGTTACGTGCCCGGACTCTAATCTGGGAGAACCGGGATTGATTCCCCCACTCCTCCACTTGCACCTGGCTGGATGACCTTGGGCAAGCCATAGCTCTCTCAGAGCTGTTCTCTCAAGAGCAGTCCTGAAAAGAGCTCTCTCAGAACCCGCCTACCTCACCGGGTGTCTGTTGTGGGGAGGGAAGAGGAAGGGGAAGGGAAAGGAGTTTGTAAGCCGCTCTGAGACTTTGAGTGAAGGGCAGGGTATAAATCCAATCTCCTCCTCCTCCTCCTCTTCTTTTTCTTCTTCTTCTTCCCCTTGGCTAGGCGGGATAGAAATCGAAAGTAATAAATAAATAAATAAATAAATAAATAAATAAATAAATAAATAATCTCTGTAGTCTGCTGATTCAAGGAAGCCACGGCCCTCCAATCTTCACCCAAGGAGTGATTAACATATGGAACTCCCTGCCACAGGAGGGGGTGGCAGTTACAAGCACGGATGGCTCTAAGAGGGAATTCGATAAACACCTGGAGCAGAGGTCCATCAGTGGCTATTAGCCACAGGGTATAGATAGGGACTCTGGGGCAAGGGATGCTCTGTCTTCTTGGTGCTTGAGAGGGGGCAACAGTAGGGGGGCTTCTAGTGTCCTGGCCCCACTGCTGGACCTCCCGATGGCACCTGGTCTTTTTGCCCACTGTGTGACACAGAGTGTTGGACTGAATGGACCGTTGGCCTGATCCAACACTGGCTTCTCTTATGTTCTTATGGAGATGAGCTGTAATTCCGGGGGTCCCACCTGGAGGCCAGCATGCCTAGTGTGGAGAGGGAGACATGTCCAACAACTTCCCAACCCACCCCCGTCAAGGAGAACTAATGTTTGGATAGAGCGGTAGCTCTTCTGCAGATTACCAAATCTGGTTGGGATGGTGGGGGGCGGGGGGGGCAGAGGGTCTACAGACGCAATTCCCCCACCCCACAGTCGAGCATAGATCAAGGACAGTTCTTGGGGGTGTGTGTGGAATTCCCCTCATCCTAAAATGTGGGATGGGGGAAAGGGTGGGGGTGGAGGGAACCAGTCTGGGCCTTCATTACCGTATGTCAACATTTCCATCACCTGGAACAAACAAGAGAAAATTGCCTCCATCAGGGGAGTGGCGGGGGGGCGGGGACGGGGGACGGGACCCAGGGAAGTGTCGGGTTACATCGATGCGGCACAAACAGCAACTCAGAGGGAGGGGGGAATAATAAGGTAGAGATCAGGGGCTTAATTTGATCCCAAAGGGGTTTTTTTTAAAAAAAACAATGTCTGTTTGTGCCAACTCTCCAGTCTCCGAAGCATTGACATTGACAAGAGTGCCCCTGGGTTTGCACAGAGTGCTTTCCCCGTGACCACCGAGTCCCTGCAGCCAGCCCCTATGAACTGAGCTTTCTTCAATCCAACAATGCCCGATGCGTTCCTTTTTTTTTTAGAAGTTAAGACTCGGGGAGGGGGCGAGGAAGGCTTTGGAGACGGGGAAGACTCCAGTTCGAATCCAAACTCAGTTGAGAAGCCTTGGCCTTGAGCTACTTGTCAATCCCGCCTGCCTCAGGAGACGTGAAGCTGCCTTTCATCGAATGAGATGAATCAGTCCATCAAGATCAGTCTGGGCCACTCAGACTGATAGCGGCTCTCCGGAGTCCCAGACCGAGGTCCTTCATGTAACTTCCTGCCTGATCCTTTTAGCTGGAGATGCTGCTGGGGATTGAACCTGGGACCTTCTGCGTGCCAAGCAGAGGCTCAGCCACTGAGCCACAGAACCTCCACTGGGTTATAAAAATATAAGAACTCTGCTGGGTCAGACCAATGAGAGTCCATCTAGTCCAGCATCCCTGTCTCACACATTGGCCAACCAGTTCCTCTGGAGGGCCAACAACAGGGCAGGGAGGCTGAGGCCTTCCCCTGAGAAGAACCTCAGAAGAGCCCTGCTGGATCAGACCAGTGAGGGTCCATCTAGTCCAGCCTCCTGCCTCATGCAGTGGCCAGTCAGTTCCTCTGGAGGGCCAACAACAGGGCAGAGAGGCCGAGGCCTTTCCCTGAGAAGAACCTCAGAAGAGCCCTGCTGGACCAGACCAGTGAGGGTCCATCTAGTTCAGCATCCTGCCCCACACAGTGGCCAACCAGTTCCTCTGGAGGCCCCACAACAGGGCAGAGAGGCCGAGGGCTTCCCCTGAGAAGAACCTCAGAAGAGCCCTGCTGGGTCAGACCAGTGAAGGTCCATTTAGTCCAGCATCCTGTCTCACAGAGTGGCCAACCAGTTCCTCTGGAGGCCCCACAACAGGGCAGAGAGGCCGAGGGCTTCCCCTGAGAAGAACCTCAGAAGAGCCCTGCTGGGTCAGACCACTGAAGGTCCATTTAGTCCAGCATCCTGTCTCACAGAGTGGCCAACCAGTTCCTCTGGAGGCCCCACAACAGGGCAGAGAGGCCGAGGGCTTCCCCTGAGAAGAACCTCAGAAGAGCCCTGCTGGGTCAGACCAGTGAAGGTCCATCCAGTCCAGCATCCTGTCTCACAGATTGGCCAACCAGTTCCTCTGGAGGCCCCACAACAGGGCAGAGAGGCCGAGGGCTTCCCCTGAGAAGAACCTCAGAAGAGCCCTGCTGGGTCAGACCAGTGAAGGTCCATTTAGTCCAGCATCCTGTCTCACACAGTGGTCAAACCAGTTCCTCCGGAGGGCCAACAACAGGGCAGAGAGGCCGAGGCCTTCCTCTGAGAAGAACCTCAGAAGAGCCCTGCTGGACCAGACCAGTGAGGGTCCATCTAGTCCAGCATCCCGTCTCACACAGGGGCCTCAACCAGTTCCTCTGGAGGGTCAACTACAGGGCAGAGAGGCTGAGGCCTTCCCCTGAGAAGAACATCAGAGGAGCCCTGCTGGATCAGAACAGTGGTCCATCCGGTCCAGCCTCCCGTCTCACACAGTGGCCAACCAGTTCCTCTGGAGGGCCAACAACAGGGCATGGAGGCCGAGGCCTTCCCCTGATGTTGCCTCTGAATGTGGAGGATCCCCTCAGCCTAGTAGCCACTGACAGACGTATCCTCCATTATGGATAAGGTTTCCTGTCATCGAGACCACCACTGATCACCTAGAAGTCAGTTCCTAGGGTTGCCAGCCTTCAGGTGGGGCCTGGGGGTCCCCCGCTTTTACAACTGAACTCCAGCTGACAGAGATCGGCTCCCCTGGAGAAAATGGCTGCTTTGGAGGGTGGACTGTATGGTATTGTACCCCATTGAGGCCCCTCCCTCTGCCTTTCCAAAGCCCCACCCCCAAATCTCCAGGAATTTCCCAAACTGGAGCTGGGAACCCTGTCCTTTCCCCCTGTCCTTGCTAGGTACAAAAGGGCCATCACCTGGACCAGGGCTATTTCTGGGCCGGAACGCACAGGAACGGAGTTCCGGCTAGCTCCCGAGTTGGCCACGCCCAGCAGGAACTCATTAGCATAACAGGCCGCACCCAACAGCAGAAACTCATTAGGATTGGCTACCTTAGGGCTGTGTGGCCTAACATGCAAATGAGTTCCCACTACAAAAAAAGCCCTGGGACGGCAAACAAGCTAAACAGAATGAGAAGCAAAAGGTGGGTGTGGCTGGATGCCCATACTTCTGGTAACATGGGGCATGGCCTAATAGGCTAATGGGCTGTGCTGTCAGGGGTGTGGCCTAATATGCTAATGATTTTCTGCTGTTGGGTGTGGCCTTTATGCTAATGAGTTCCTGCTGGGCTTTTTCTACGAAAAAAAGCCCTGACCTGGACCAATCAAAGGGATGATTCAAGTTGCTTCCTGACTTTCTTCATAAGAAGATAAGAGAAGCCAATGTTGAATTAGGCCAATGGCCCATCCAGTCCAACACTCCGTCACACAGCGGCCAAAAATACCAGGTGCCATCAGGAGGTCCAGCAGTGGGGCCAGGACACCAGAAGCCCTCCCACTGCTGCCCCCTCCAGCACCAAGAATAGAGTGTATCACCTGCCCCAGACTGAGAGTTCCCATCTATACCCTGTGGCTAATAGCCACTGATGGACTTCTGCTCCAGATGGTTATCTCAATTCCCTCTTGAAACTGTCCATGCTTGTAGCTGCCACCACCTCCTGTGGCAGTGAATTCCATATGTTAATCACTCTTTGGGTGAAGAAGTATTTCCTTTTATCTGTTCTAACCCGACTGCTCAGCAATTTCATGGAGTGCCCAAGAGATCTTGTATTGTGAGAAAGGGAGAAAAGTACTTCTTTCTCAGCCTGCTCAATCCCATTCATAATCTTATAAACCTCGATCATGTCACCCCTCAGCCGTCGTTTCTCCAAGCTAAAGAGCCCCAAGCGTTTTAACCTTTCTTCATAGGGAAGGTGTTCCAACCCTTTTACCATTCCAGTTGCCCTTCTCTGCACTTTTTCCAATGCTATAATATCCTTTTTGAGATGTGGTGACCAGAACTGTACACAGTATTCCAAATTCGTGCGATTGGCTGTCTTACTCAGCCTCTCATTGGCCGTTTGTGCTCCCTTTTGTCACGGGTTTCATTAAACAGCAACACCCGCTCAACAGCCTACCCGAATTAGGATTTCAGTCCTCTGCAAACTCATAAGATTTGGCTTCCCCGTGGGTTAGGAGGAACAGCACAGCTGCGAGTTGAGACGGTTGTTTGGAATGCTGGGTGCGCCCTAGAGAGGAAGCCAACATGGCTGAACTCCCTTTGAAGTGGAAGGAAACGTGGAGGAGGGCATGATCCGAGAAGGGTTCTGGAAGCGAGCTTTGATCCTTGCTGCCTTGAGAAACATCTGGCACCAGGCGGAGCAGAAATCCTTGGCAGCGTTCTAATTTTATCTTCCGGGAGGCCATTTTACAGGTCTGCTTTCTGCTTTCTTAAATGCCGTTTTGATTTGCCATTTACAATCAGCAGCCTTTTTACTTTCAGGCCTCTGTTTTCCCTGCATCGGGTTGGGGAAGGGCCGTGGCTCGACGGCAGAGCATCTGCTCGGCATCTCGAAGGTATCGAGTTCAATTCCTGACATCTCTAGTGAAAAGGAACAGGTGGCCGATGATGTGAAGACCTCCGCCTGAGACCATGGAGAGCTGCTGCCAGTCTGAGTAGACAATACTGACCTAGATGGACTGCAGAGGGGGGGCACACTGTGGCTCAGTGGTAGAGCATCTTGGCATGTAGAAGGTCCCAGGTTCAATCCCCGGCATCGCCAGTTAAAAGGGCCAAGTAGTCGGTGAAGTGAAAGACCTCAGCCTTGGACCCTGGAGAGCGGCTGCCAGTCCGAGTAGACAATACTGACCTCGATGGACCAAGGATTTGATTCAGTATAAGCCAAATTAATGTGTGCTCATGTGCATTATGCTCTCAGCCTCACCAGCCTCACAAGAATGTTGTGAGGCTTCAAATGAGGAAGGGGGAACTCTTTCTGCCACTCCTAGATCCACTGAGAATCAGACAAGAAAAAGAAGAGGAGGAGGAGGAGGAGGAGGAGATTGGATTTATACCCCGCTTTTCACTACCCGAAGGAGTCTCAGCATGGCTCACAATCTCCTTTTCCTTCCTCTCCCCACGACAGACATCCTGTGATTTAGGTGGGGCCGAGAGAGCTCTTTCGAGGACTGCCCTTGAGAGAACAGCTCTGAGAGAACTTGTGACTGACCCAGGGCCACACCAGCAGCTGCATGTGGAAGAGTGGGGGAATCACACCCGGTTCTCCCAGATCAGAGTCCGCGCTCCTAACCACGACAGACAAAACCGTGGCAGACACACAGGCATGAGTCACTATCGAGCTCTCTGCACACTCCCAGGGGCCGCGCCTCTGTTACACCCCCATGTTCCCCCAACGTTAGTTGCTCACATTAAATATTTTCCTCTGAGATCACAAAGCAGTTCAGCTAAGGACAGACGTTTTAAGAAGAGCAGATGGAAACGCTCACATGGCAAGAGTGATAGTGGAAGAGAAATCGCAGCTTCGTTATCCGAAAACGAGAACCAATTTTTTAAAAGAAAAACCCAACACTGAGCTTCAAACGTAATGCTCGCTAACACGTGATGCTCTTCATTGGCTTCCTGGATGCCACCAGTGGTGGGATTGCCAGGGAAAGGTGTGCCAGTAGGGTTCCCAACTTCAGGCTGGGAAATTACTGGAGATTTGGGGGGCAGAGTCCGGGGAGGGCAGGGACCTCAGTTGGGTATAACGCCGTAGAGTCCACCCTCCAAAGCATCCATTTTCTCCAGGGGAACTAATATCGGTAGTCTGGAGATCAGTCGTAATTCTGGGAGATCTCCAGGCCCCACCTGGAGGCTGGCAACCAAAGTTCCCTCTCAGCTGTGGAGTCTGGTGAGCAAAAAATCCTACTTTGTGAGCTACAGGCTTTAAAGTTGTGAGCGAGCGATTTGGCTGCTGCATAAATCAGTTTGCTCTGGAGCCAGCCCTTCCTGAGCGGAGACAAAAATGGGTGAGCCGGAGGCTAAAAAGCTGTGAGCTAGCTCACACTAACTCAGCTTAGAGGGAACACTGACCTGGCAACCTAATGTTCCAGAAATGTGGTGCCCACAACAGACAAGGCCCTGCCTCTGGTCTATCCCCACCCCATTTCCTTTGGCATGGCTGTGCAGGGAAAGGAAGAAGGAGGAGGAGGAGGAGATTGGATTTCTACCCCGCCCTTCACTACCCAGAGGAGTCTCAGAGCGGCTTACAAACTCCTTTCCCTCCTCCTCCCCACAACAGACACCCTGTGAGGTAGGTGGGGCTGAGAGAGCTCTTTCTAGAACTGTTCTCGAGAGGTCAGGTCTGACAGAACTGTGGCTTGCCCAAGGTCACCCAGCAGGTGCAAGTGGAGGAGTGGGGAATCGAACCCAGTTCTCCCAGATTAGAGTCCGCGCACTTCACCACTACAACAAACTGGGCTCTCAAGAGCTGAGTAAACAGACAGAATCGTACAGGTGCCTAACTTTGTCAATACAGTTGCCAACTTCCAAGTGGGGCCCGGGGATCTCCTGGAATCACAACTGGTCTCCAGATGACAGAGATCTGTTCCACTGTAGAAAATGCCTCCTTTGGAGGGTGGACTCTACAGCACCGTACCCAACTGAGCCCCTTCCCCTTACTCAAATCCATCCTCCCCTAGGACTGCCCCCAAGTCTCCACAAATTTCCCAACCTGGAGATGGCAACCCTATGAGGTACTGGCAAGAAAGGCTTCAGGGTGTTTTTTTAATTTCCTATTTCCAAATTCAAATACTGAAACAAATTAAAATTGAAATCAGCAGCTTCTTGCAGACACTACAAAGATTTCTGCAAACGGCCACCCAGAGCCTTGCTAAATAACAATAATAAAATAATAATCAACAGAAGGACTCATTCTAGCTGCACAAGAGCAGGCACTCGAAACGAATAGCTTGAAGGCCAAGATTCAGAAGATCGGGGAGGGCAGCAAACGTCAACTTTGCTAGACGGGGGATGAAACAGTCAACCACACGGCCAGTGCCTGCAGTAAAATGGCTCAAACTGACTCTAAAGAACATCAGGATAGAGTTGCGGCGCTGCTGTACTGGAACCTTTGCAGGAAGTATGGCTTGCCATCAGTCTGAAATTCACAGGCGCACAAACCAGACAAGAGCATAGAGAATGAGGAACGACAAAGATCCTGTGAAGATACTTCTGCAGTGCAAGCAGATGAACTCCTGGAGCATCCACATCGCAGACATCACCATTGACTAGATGAAATGAGAAATGAGGGTTATGATACATTGACACTGCAATCAACCAGGAGACAGCAGAATAGAGAAGAAAGAACAGGAGGAGATCACCAAATCCGAAGACCTATGAAGTAGAGTTAGAGCACCGCGAGAAAACGAGCAGGAGGCCAGCAGCACCTTAGAAGACGAAGAAGAATTTGTGGCAGGAGAGGAGCGTAGTGAGCCACTGCTCATTTCTTCAGAATATCAGGTGGCTTCAGATGAGGTAGGAGGATCTGAAGAAGAAGAGCGATGACGCAGGAGAAGCTCATCCCCTGCTACAGATATTGTAAGCCATGGAGGAGCTGCTGGAGATCTTGATCTTGTCTACAGCAGACAGACAGATGGACGGAGAAGGTCTGCCCATCTTGATCTATTGAGGCCAGTAGAAGATGAGGAGCGCTAGGAGCAGATGCCAAGAAGACGCAAGAAACACCAGGATGTGCAGGAGCATTGAGCAAAGAAGACCAGCTCAGCTCAAGCATTGCTTGGAACGAGAAGGATCCGATGAAGATACCTCTGCAATTCTCAAGAACTCGGTAGATCTCGAATCGCAGAATACCATCGACCAGTCAAATACCTGACTGTAAGAAACAATGATAAACAACAACCACAACAATAAGAGGAAGAGAAAGAAGAGGAGAAGGAGATGAAGAAGAGGTGGAGGAGAAGGAGGAAAAGAGAAGGAGGAGGAGATGAAGAAGAAGAAGAAGAAGAAGAAGAAGAGGAGGAGATGAAGAAGAAGAGGAGGAGGAGGAGATGAAGAAGAAGAGGAGGAGGAGGAGATGAAGAAGAAGAAGAAAAAGAGGAGGAGAAGGAGGATGGAGGAGAAGAAGAAGAAAGGAGGAGGAGGAGGAGATGAAGAAGAAGAAGAAAAAGAGGAGGAGGAGGAGATGAAGAAGAAGAAAAAGAGGAGGAGGAGAGGAGGAGGAGGAGATGAAGAAGAAGAAGAAAAAGAGGAGGAGGAGAGAAGAAGAAAAAGAAGGAGAAGAGGAGGAGGAGGAGATGAAGAAGAAGAAGAAGAGGAGAAGGAGGAGGAGAAGAAGATGAAGAAGAAGAGAGGAGGAGGAGAAAAGGAGGAGGAGATGAAGAAGAAGAAGAAAAAGAGGAGGAGGAGGAGAAGAAGAAGAAGAAAAAGAGGAGGAGAGGAGGAGGAGGAGATGAAGAAGAAGAAGAAGAAGAAGAGGAGGAGGAGGAGAAGAAGAAGAAGAAAAAGAGGAGGAGGAGGAGGAGAAGAAGAAGAAGAAAAAGAGGAGGAGGAGGAGGAGAAGAAGAAGAAAAGAGGAGGAGAGGAGGAGGAGGAGATGAAGAAGAAGAAGAAGAAGAAGAGGAGGAGAGGAGGAGGAGATGAAGAAGAAAAAGAGGAGAAGAGGAGGAGGAGAGAGGAGGAGGAGATGAAGAAGAAGAAGAAAAAGAGGAGGAGGAGGAGACACAAAGCAAATAAAGTGCCACAGAAACTGAAGGCAGGTGGCCGGAGGGAGAGAAAGAAAGCCTGCCTTCCAAACAAAGCGGGAACTCCCAATCACAGGCACAGAGAAAACATCTGCTCCCTACACCCACGAGGGAGGCAGCGGGGAAACCACGAGTCCTCGAGGCCCCACTCCTCTCTGTAGATTCTGCGGTTACATGCCGGGGGAGAGGAGAGAAAGCGGAAGGGGAGGGCAGACGAAAAAGGAGAATAGCGTCCTTTATGCAGGGGGACCTCAGGGAGAGCAGGGCTTGGAGGTGGGTGGGTGGATTCTCCTATGCTATTTATCCACCTGAAGGCAGGCAGCATGGTATAGCCTGAGCGCGTCCGATCTCGGAAGCTAAGCAGGTTAGATACTTGGATGGGAGACCACCAAGGAAGGCCATGCAGAGGAAGGGGATGGCCAACTACCTCTGCTTCTCCCTTGTCTAGAAAGACCCTTGCTGGGGTCACCATTAAGTTGGCTGTGACTTGACGCCCCCTTACCATACGTATTTAGCCAGATCCTTAGGAAGGCACAGGGCCTGTGGTAAGGATGTCAAGGTGGTTACTGGGTTGGCTGGGGTGTGTAGTAACGGTTAGTTTTGCAGCTAGTTAGGGGAACGAGCGCTCTCTAGTCTGTGTGTGAATGGAAGCACTGCACTGGACAAGATCTTGGGGGCGGGGTGGACCATATGTTAAATATGAGCAGCCAGTGTGACGCGGCGACAGAAAAGGCGAATGCAATCTTGGGGTGTCTCAGCAGAGGCATAACATCCAAATCACATGATGTCAAGTCCGGCTGTACACCGCATGGGCCGCACTTGGAGTCTTGTGTGCAGTTCTGGAGGCCTCCCTTCGAAAAGGATGTGGACAGAACGGAGCGGGTGCAGAGGAGAGCGACGAGGACGGTCGGGGGCCTGGAGACCAAGAAGCCCTGCGAGGGAAGGCTGAGGGACTTCTTGGGAAGGTTCAGTCTGGAGAAGAGGAGGTTGAGGCGGGACAGGATTGCCTTCTAAGGGGCTGTATCACTTAGTGGAGGGTGTTGCCCTGCTCTTATGGATGGGAAATCCATCAGTGAGAAGAACTGGACTTCGTAAATAATACGAAATAGGGACCGAAGTGTGTAATGACCCGTTGCCAGCTAAAGACACACACCCAGGAGAAGAAAGCCTTAAGAACATAAGAACATAAGAGAAGCCAATGTTGAATCAGGCCAATGGCCCATCTAATCCAACACTCTGTCACACAGCGGCCAAAATATACCAGTTGCCATCAGGAGGTCCAGCAGTGGGGCCAGGACACTAGAAGCCCTCCCACTGTTCCCCCCCTCCAGCACCAAGAATTGAGTGCATCTCCTGCCCCAGACTGAGAGTTCCCATCTATACCCTGTGGCTAATAGCCACTGATGAACCTCTGCTCCAGATGTTTATCCAATTCCCTCTTGAAACTGTCCATGCTTGTAGCTGCCACCACTTCCTGTGACAGTGAATTCCATATGTTAATCACTCTTTTGAGGATGATGTGCCATGGTCTTGGAGGTTACATGCCCTCTCACCTGCTGTAAGATGGACCAGCTCCCTAACCACATGAAACACCAGAAGCCAGATGGGATGCCATGCCAAGGCAGACTGGGAATCCAGACGCCGTGGAGAGTTCTCTTCCTGACGCGTGGGCAATGCTCTCCCCCCACCTAATCGCTCACCTATCCGAAACTGCAGCCATAAGACAATCAGAGAACAATGGCTCTCGCCCACGAGTCACAATCCCTCCAGGTGCCACTGCCCGGGCATGTTTGCATTAGATACCAAACATTGTCCACCCCCTTGAACCCAATTCCAATCAACATGCATTTGGGGACGGACCAACAGGAGGTGTGCCAAAGGAGGGGGCCGAGCCTAGCCCGCCCCTTAAGCCACCTCATAAAAGAGGGCACTCAGCGCTCTCTCGCTTCTCTCTCTCCTTACCCATCTACCCGCCCCGTCTCTTCGACTCGTGGTTTAGCGCTACCAGAGTCTCCACGTGTCTCCGCTGGTTTCAGGACACGATCCCCGTACCTTATAGTCTCCCCTATTTTTCCTGAGGATCGCCTCATCCCGCTGGGACAGGTAAAGTATCACCTCTCAACGAAACATCCTGCTAATGCAAACGTGCTGTCCATCTCTCTCTAATTTTCCTAGCTGTGTATAATTGTGTGTTCATGGGTTGTGTGCTTGTGATACGACTCTTAGTAAAAGAGACAATTTTATACCAAGCCAATCTTTGAGTCTATTTCTGGCGTTTCTGGAAGTGGGACTACTGTATACACAGCTGCTTGCTCCCTTATATGTCTATTGCCTTATAAACAGCCATAATTCCCCAATATTATTAAGAACATGTGGCAATTAGGCTAACAAGGGCGGGGAGCTGCTCCTGTTGGCAGCGGAGGAGAGGACCCGCAAGAACAGGTTTCAATAAAGGGCCAGAAGGTACTGGCTGGATCTGAGGAAAAAACGTTTTGACAGTAAGAGTTGGACAACGGTGGAATCAGCGGCCTCGAGAGGTGGTGAGCTCCCCCTCCCTGGCAGTCTTTAAGCAGCGGCTGGACAAAGCCTTGTCAGGGATGCTCTTGGCCGATCCTGCATTGAGCAGGGGGTTGGACTGGATGGCCTCTATGGACCCTTCTGACTCTGTGATTCTAGGATTCTATGAGTCTTCACTCTGTGCATGCCCAGAGAAGCATTGCAGGCAACTGGGCAACCAGGCCGAGTCCTAGCAAACCTGGGCTCATATTATGTGGTGATATCATTTTTAGTTGTTGATGCACCTAATAGTATGGGGTGCAGTGCCCGGATGTGGGAGATCTGCTCCAGTTTCATTCCTAGGACAACCTGCACATCATGAACACGGAGCTGATAAGATTTCTGGACTACACTGTTTCACACAAGAGGCAGGCTTGGCTCCTATTCCCGAATGCCCTTTCCAAAGCCTCCCCCCGCATGTCTGAAAGCAGCACTTCAGGGGAAAATGCCGCTCCGAATTATATTCCCCAAGGGGCTAGCTTTCTGCCTGCGAGGACTTTAAAAAACAATAACCCAGATCTGCAGCATTCAAAACAGAAAGTATCAGACCGCCAACCCCGCTATAGTCTTTAAGTGGCACAGTCCAGAATTCCATCTCCTTGTTTTTGCTCCATGTACCGAACGCCTTTAAAGTGGCCTTTTGGCAAGTTACGAGCCGCCTTTTAAGCCTCGGTTCCGTTCGTGTAAAAAATCGGACTAATAGACCCTAATGTCATAGGTGGAGGGAGATATTTTCTCTGCCAGGAAACATCAAGCCCGGAGACCTGAACAAGATAAGAGCGGGCAACATTAATTGGCTTTTTCGCTTCTTGCATTATCTTTCTCCCCCACCCCCCCCGAGAGACCTGGAGGGGAGACGGAGAGCGCTGCCAATCCGGCCTTGCCCACAGCTCCTCAAGCCGATTTCGTTTCTTTTTAATCCTGTTTCCTTCCTGATTTCCCTCCGAGGAGTTCGAGGGTGGCAAACATCGGTTATTCCATTTTATCTCCATGCAGGCGACGGAAGATGGATGGTTAGGGGTGCCAACTCTGGTTTGGGAAATACCTAGAGATTTGGGGGGCGGAGCTTGAGGTGGGCGGGGTTTGGGGAGGGGAGGGACTTCGGTGGGGTCTAATGCCATAGACTCCACCTTCCAAAGCGGCTGTTTTCTCCAAGGCAACTGATCTCTGTAGCCTGGAGACGTAGCGGCGGAAGGTCTCCAGCCAACCGAGTTCCGTCTGGCTGCCGAGCTGGCCGCGCCCAGCAGGAACTCATTCGCATAATAGGCCACACCCAACAGCAGAAACTCATTAGGATTGGCTACATTAGGGGATGTGTGGCCTAACATGCAAAGGAGTTCCTGCTCCAAAAAAAAGCCCTGGGTTTTGACAACAAACAAGGTAAACAGAATAAGAAGTAAAAGGTGGGTGTGGCTGGATGACCACACTCCTGGTAACATGGGGGTGTGGCCTAATAGGCAAATGGGTTTCTGCTGCTGGGTGTGGCCTGTTATGCTAATGAGTTCCTGTTGGGCTTTTTCTACAAAAAAAGCCCTGCCCAAGGAGTAAGGAAGCTGTGTGGCTAGTAAGCTGAACCGGGCCCTCTCCCTGAGAGCCAGTTTGGTGTAATGGTTAGGAACGCAGATTCGAATCTGGGAGAACTGGGTTTGATTTCCCACTCCGCCACATGCAGCTGCTGGTGTGACCTTGGGTCGGTCACAAGTCCTCTCAGAGCTGATAAGCACATAAGAACATAAGAGAAGCCAGTGCTGGATCAAGCCAATGGCCCATCCAGTCCAACACTCTGTGTCACACAGTGGCCAAAAATACCAGGTGCCATCAGGAGATCCAGCAGTGGGGCCAGGACACTAGAAGCCCTCCCACTGTTGCCTGCCCCCAAGCACCGAGAATACAGAGCATCCCTTGCCCCAGCCTGAGAGTTCCTATCTATACTTTGTGGCTAATAGCCACCGATGGACCTCTGCTCCAATTCCTTCTTGCAGCCGTCCATGCTTGTAGCCTCCACACCTCCTGTGCCAGTGAGTTCCACGTGTTAATCACTCTTTGGGTGAAGAAGGACTTCCTTTTATCTGTTCTAACCCGACCGCTCAGCAATTTCATGGAGTGCCCACGAGTTCTTGTCTTGTGAGGGAGGGAGAAAAGTACTTCTTTCTCTACCTGCTCTATCCCATGCGTAATCTTATAAACCTCGATCACGTCACCCCTCAGCCGTCGTTTCTCCAAGCTAAAGAGCCCCCAAGCGCTTTAACCTTTCTTCACAGGGAAAGTGTTCCAACCGTTTAATCATTCTAGTTGCCCTTTTCTCCACTTTTTCCAATGCAGTCCTCAAGAGAGTTCTCTCAGCCCCACCGACCTCACAGGGTGTCTGTTGGGGGGAGAGGAAGGGAAAGGAGATTGTAAACCGTTCGGAGACTCCTTTGGGTAGTGAAGGGCGGGGTATAAATCCAACTCCTTTTCTCATCTGGAGAACTGGGTTTGATTCCCCACTCCTCTTCCACATGCAGCCAACAGCTTCCCCAAAAGCTGTTCTCTCAAGAGCAGTTCTCTCAAGAGCTCTCTCAGCCCCACCTCCCTCACGGGCAATGTTCCCTCTAAGCTGTGGAGTCTTGTGAGTAAGAATTCTACTTTGTGAGCTACTGGCATTAAAGCGGTGAGCGGGCGATCTGGCTACTGCATCAATTCGTTTGCTCTAGAGCCCTCCTTCCCGAGTGAAGACGGAAATGTGTGAGCTGGAGGCTAAAGAACTCGCACTAACTCAGCTTAGAGGGAACCCTGCTCACGGGGTGTCTGTTGAGGGGAGGGGGAAGGGAAAGGAGATCGTGAGCCACTCTGAGACTCCTTCAGGTCGTGAAGGGCGGGGTACGAAATCCAATCTCCTCTTCTTCTTCTTCTTCTTCTTCTTCTTCTTCTTCTTCTTCTTCTTCTTCTTCTTCTTCTTCTTCTTCTTCTCCTTCTCCTCCTTCTCCTTCTCCTTCTCCTTCTCCTTCTTCCTGCTCCAGTATGTCGATTCTTACTTTCACAGCCAGTTATTTTCACAGCCACTCGGACTGGCGATTTTGAAAACAGAACCGCAGTCAATGTTTGCCCGTATTCCGATCCCAAAGCCCCGTCGAAAACACTTCCCCACAAACACCACATACAAAGCCCTTCACGGCCTCGGCCCCGCTTATTTACGCGATCGCTTCTCTCGCTACGTCCCACTGGGGCAACTTGACTCAAATCGGCAGAGGGTCCGCAGTTGCCAACCTGCAGACAGGCAAAATCAATGACGGCCTGTACACACGCCTTCTCCATTTGGGCCGCCCCGCCCTTACGGAACAGGGTCCAGAAAAGTCCCCCTCTCCTGGCAAATTGTGCAAAACTGAACTATTCAAGAGGGCTTTTCTGTGCAGGGAACCGGATTGCGCTGCACGGAACTGGTTTCACAGGCTTCCTTGGATAACTGAAGCGAAGTCTGAGAGTCCGGCGGCGCCTTTAAGACCAACAAAGTTTCATTCTGGGGGTAAACTTTCATGCGCACGGCCGCTTCTTCAGATTGGGACTTGTGGTCTACACAGCTGTGTATAGCTTATGGTAAGTAGGATCCTATTTACACCGGGCACTTTCACACACACTAAATAATGCAGTTTCAATGCACTTTAATGACTCCCTCATATAAAGCAAAGTGCAACGAAAGTGGACTGGAAGGGTGTTATTTAGTGTGTGCGAAAGCATAACTTCTGTACCGCCGAATGTATCGTGTGAATACTTCTATTATGTTGTCGAAGGCTTTCACGGCTGAAGTTCCATTAGCTGTTGTAGATTTTCCGGGTTCATAGAATCATAGAACGTTAGAGTTGGAAGGGACCCTACAGGTCATCTAGTCCAACCCCCTGCACTCTGCAAGAGCATAGCCAAAAGATAGGCCTACATACCTACAACATACCCAAAAGATGGTCGTCCACCTTCTGCTTGAAAACGTCCAGGGAAGGAGCGTCCACCGCCTCCCGAGGCAGATAAAAGGAAATACTTCTTCACCCAAAGAGTGATTAACATATGGAATTCACTGCCACAGGAGGTGGTGGCAGCTACAAGCATGGACAGTTTCAAGAGGAAATTAGATAAACATATGGAGCAGAAGTCCATCAGTGGCTATTAGCCACAGGGTATAGATGGGAATTCTCAGTCTGGAGCAGGTGATGCACTCTATTCTTGGTGCTGGAGGGGGCAGCAGTGGGAGGGCTTCTAGTGTCCTGGCCCCACTGCTGGACCTCCTGATGTCACCTGGTATATCTTGGCCGCTGTGTGACAGAGTGTTGGACTAGATGGGCCGTTGGCCTGATTCAACATTGGCTTCTCTTATGTTCTTATGTTCTTACTGTTCCACTGCTCAACCACTCTTACAGTTAGGAAGTTTCTCCTGATATAGCCGGTATCGACTCCCTTGTAATTCCCACCCATTAGATCTAGTCTTGCAAACCGGAGCAAGAGAGAATAGATCTGCTCCATCTTCTACATGACAGCCCTTCAAATACTTGAAGACTGCAATCACGTCCCCTCCAAGCTTTCTCTTTCCCAGGCTAAACAGATCCCAACTCTTTCAGCCTTTCCTCGTAAGACTTGGATTCCAACCCTCTCACCATCCTGGTTGCCCTTTTCTGGACATGCTCCAGCTTGTCAACATCCTTCCTACAATGGTCACGGTCTTGGCATTGTAGTGTTCTACCTCTGAGGATGCCAGTCACAGCTACTGGCGAAACGTCAGGTCCTACTATGCCAAGACCACGGCCAGACAGCCCAGAAGATCTACAACAGTTAACTTCTATTATGCTTCAGTCCTTTCTGGGGGTTCCAGACGTCTAAAATCCTAGTGCGCCGGTTACCGAATGCCGCATTTTCTGGATTGTGCCGACTCAGTATGTCTAATCTGCCTTGGGCCTCTGTGAGAAAGGCGGACTATAGATAATGTAAGTAAATAAACAAACTAAAATTAAATAGTGCGGTAAGTCTCTTTGCTTGGTTGAGGGCAACATGCCGGGGCAGGGGCCCATGTTTGAATTCTCTCGCACAGGAATCGAACCATACCCCGCATGCAGAAAGCTAGCACGTCAGGGAGAGGGGCTCGACTTAGAGGCATCCTATCAGATATGCTTGTTTGCTGTCTTATGGCCTAAGACAGTACCCTGCAGGGGGGGAATATCATTTGCTCTACCGGCCTCCGTGAGATCCCAAACTCGTCTGAATGCCAAAACAAGTCACCATTTAAACTTTGGTTTTATTAACTTAGGAGTGGAACATCGCCTATGCGCACACCGGCAGCACAAAAAAAAAATGGTGGACGAAAAGTGGAAGCCTTGGGCTTCCGTGGCAGCTTTCCAGAGGGGAGGGGGTTGAAGCACCCGGAATTGGCTCGACACTGCAGGAGCGATCAGATGTCAGAAAAGTGCGGCTAGAACCGGAGAATCAGGAAAACACCACTTGGGGAACGTCTTGTGAGCAAAAATTCCACTTTGTGAGCTACTGGCACTAAAGCTGTGAGTGGGCGCAAATTAGTTTGCTCTGGAGCCCTCCTTCCTGAGCTGAGACAAAAACGTGTGAGCCGGAGGCTAAAAAACTGTGAGCTGGCTCACACTCACTCAGCTTAGAGGGAACATTGTGGGGGACCTGGGATCAAAATACTCCATTTTAAAGGGGGTTTGATCCGGAAAGCGACGGCTGGGGACGGTGCGCAGATGCTGGGTGTGTGAGTGTGCACATAAAATCCGTTACTGTCGCGTGCCGAAAGCGGTTCAAACGCACCCAATATGTGTGAGAGCCGCATGAGTCTCCCGAACCTCTGTTCAGCAACCCCTGAGCTAAGCTGTTTGGAGTTTCACTGCAAACCTGGCAGTGTGCTATCCAACGGTCAAGGGAAATGGCCCCTCTGTGTCCTTTACTACAACTAAAAGACTCACATTACGACACTGCAAAGATAAAAGCCCACCTCCGGTAAATCAAAGGAGGGAGGAACTTGGTGCTCTGTCAACATTTGAACATATGGCGTATCGACGGCGATTGCGTATAGGCTTATTTTTAGATATTTGGGAATCATTTATAGAAACTTGTTCGCAGATGGGTCAAATATTTATGGGGTTTTTTCCATTAAAAGAACCTTAGTTGCTGCGTTTTAAGTCCCCCCTCCCCTTTGATCTTTTTTTTCTGGGGGGGAGAAGGAAAAAGAAAGGGAGAAGATGCTTTTGGGCATAACCGTAGAATGTCAAATCGCTCGCACCGTCAAATCCAGTGATGCCTTTTCAAACACACAATGGTACAGAAATTGCTAGTCTAACCAAGGGGTATCGAGGCCGAAGTTAAGCCCGATAGCGTCACATCCTGAAAGTTAAGCAGGGGCGGGCTAGTATTTGGATGGGAGACCTCCAAAGAATACCAGGGCTGGGAGGCAGAGGCAGGCAATGGCAAACCCACCTCTGACGGTCTCTCTTGCCTTGAAAGCCCTATGGGGCTGCCTAGAGTCAGCTCCACCACCAGTCAATGCTAACTCCTTTTGGAGGGCTGCGGTTTACTGGCAGAGCATCTGCTTGGTATGCAGGAGGTCCCAGGTTCAATCCCCAGCATCTCCAGTTAAAAAGGACCAGGCAGGAGGTGATGGGAAAGACCTCCGCCTGAGACCCTGGAGAGCTGCAAAGAGGGGCTGTGGCTCAGTGGCAGAGCCTCTGCTTGGCCTGCAGGAGGTCCCAGGTTCTATCCCCAGCATCCCCAGTTAAAAAGGACCAGGCAGGAGGTGATGGGAAAGACCTTCTCCTGAGACCCTGGAGAGCTGTACAGAGGGGCCATGGCTCAGTGGCAGAGCCTCCGCTTGGCATGCAGAAGGTCCCAGGTTCAATCCCCGGCATCTCCAGTTAAGAAGGACCAGGCAGGAGGTGATGGGAAAGACCTCTGCCTGAGACCCTGGAGAGCTGTAAAGAGGGGCCGTGGCTCAGTGACGGAGCCTCTGCTTGGCACGCAGAAGGTCCCAGGTTCTATCCCCAGCATCTCCAGTTGAAAGGACCAGGCAGGAGGTGATGGGAAAGACCTCCGCCTGAGACCCTGGAGAGCTGTACAGAGGGGCTGTAGCTCAGTGGCAGAGCCTCTGCTTGGCATGCAGGAGGTCCCAGGTTCAATCCCCGGCATCTCCAGTTAAACGGACCATGCAGGAGGTGATGGGAAAGACCTTCTCCTGAGACCCTGGAGAGCCGCTGCCGGTCTGAGTAGACAATACTGACTTTGATGGACCAAAGATCTCTGATTCAATATCAGACAGCTTCACGTGTTCAGGCTTCCAGGTAGATACCTCCATGGAGGCAAAAGTTCCCCCCCCCTGTTTTTGGTCCCCAGTATCTTGCAGTCAAAGATATCCTGCGTCTGCACGTGGAGGCTCCATTTAGGGATCATCCTTGAGAGCAACCGATAAATTCCCCCTCCCATGCTACAGTCTGACGTCTTTTTAAATTAAAGAAAGAAAGTACATAACACGTGGATGCAGTTATCAAAGCCGTAGGCTGTCCTTGTTTATACTGAGTAATGAGGGGGGTGTAGGGTTGCCAGACTCCAGGTGGTACCTGGAGTTCTCTCACTATTAAAATTGATCTCCAGACGACCAAGAGCAGTTCCCCTCGAGAAAACGGCTGCTGAGGTCTTTCGCCTCCCCAACCGCACTCTCCTAGGCTCCATCCCCGAATTCTCCAGGTATTTCTCAAGACAGAGCTGGTAGCCCTAATGTATGCAGGCTATTAACAGGAACAAAGCCCCTTTTTCTCACCTCGAAGTTAATAATTCTAAGATCATCATCTACAACAGTCGTCGTCAATTGTTCCCTCAGGTATTAATCTGGGATCGTACAAAAAGACAGTTCTTTGAGAAAGAAGGAAAGAAGAGCGTTTAAAAATAAATTGGGCCTGGTTTCCTGTCCCGAAAAACGCAAAATGCTCTGCATCTGACGATAGCACGGCAGACAAGATTAGAGTTTCAACAGCCAATGCACACGCAAAAGAACCTCCTCAGGAAACAGGAAACCTCCTCGGGAAACAATCCATAGACAAAAGAACCTCCTCAGGAAAGCTCCTCCATTAGCATGTTTCACAGCCTGGAGAATTACTACAAGATAATGGCTCAGCCCTACCCCACCTTCCTGAGCAGAGATAAATTACCTGCCTGCCATTTTTCTTCTCACCTTGACACAGAGAGTACTGCTTCTAGTTTCCTGGCCCCACTCCTGGACCTCCTGATGGCCCCTGGTATTTTCGGCCGCTGTGTGACAGAGTGTTGGACTAGATAGGCCATTGGCCTGATTCAACATCGGCGTCTCTTATGTTCTTATGCGTCTTTCTGTGTTATGCCTCTGAGGATGCCAGTCACAGCTGCTGGCGAAACATCAGGTCCCACAATGCCAAGACCACGGCCATACAGCCCGGAAAATCTACAACAACTAAAGAACCCCGGCCGTGAAAGCCTCCGACAACATAGTTTTTAAGGCTTTCCAGAAACTGAAAAAAAGTTGCTGTTGAGGAATGGAAAACTCAATGGGGCTGAGAGAGAGACCCAAAGAGTGATTAACACATGGAATTCACTGCCACAGGAGGTGGTGGCAGCTACAAGCATGGACAGTTTCAAGAGGGAATTAGATAAACACAAGAGGAGGGACCCGCGATACTCGCGGAGGGGGAGGGAGTATTCCGGCCGCCGAGCTTCCCCCTCCCTCCCTCCCCCCCCCCAGCAGCGGCGGCGGCAGCAGCGGCGAGGCCCGCTGGCCCGCCGAGATTCCCCCTCCCCAGCAGCAGCGGAGGGGCGGCGAGGCTGGCCGGCCCATCAAGCCTCCCCCCTCCCCCCAGCAACGGCGGCAGCAGCGGCGGGGCCTGCCGGCCCGCCGAGATTCCCCCTCCCCAGCAGCAGCGGAGGGGCGGCGAGGTGGGGCAGCGAGGCGGGGCGGCCCGTCAAGCCTCCCCCTCCCTCCCTCCCTCCCAAGCAACAGGGCAGCGGCGGCGGGGGGGGAGGCCGGCCAGCCGGCTGGCTCGCCAAGCCTCCCCCTCCCTCCCTTTCAAGCAGCAGAGCGGCGGTGGCGACAGCGGCGGGGGGGGGGAGGCCGGCTGGCTGGCCCGCCAAGCCTCCCCCTCCCTCCCAAGCGGCAGGGCGGCGGCGGCGGGGGGGGGAGGCCGGCCGGCTGGCCCGCCAAGCCTTCTCCCGCCCTCCCATCCCTTGACGGCGCGGCGGCAATGGCCAGTTTGTAGAGCGTTCCCTGCGCATGCGCAGGGAACGCTCTTACTTTTTGGGGGATTTAGATATCCCCCTTACATTTTAAAAAACTTTTTAGATTTTTCTGCACACGTGGGGACTGCCCCACGTGCGCAGGAAAATCTCCCTGCCCCCCAGGTGCCCCCGATGTGCGGATTTAGATATCTGCACACAGGGGGCCACTTGGGAATTAGATATATAGTTATGGAAAAGAGGTCCATCAGTGGCTATTAGCCACAGGGTATAGACGGGAACTCTCAGTCTGGGGCAGGTGATGCACTCTATTCTTGGTGCTGGAGGGGGCAGCAGTGGGAGGGCTTCTGGTGTCCTGGCCCCACTGCTGGACCTCCTGATGGCCCCTGGTATATTTTGGCCGCTGTGTGACAGAGTGTTGGACTGGATGGGCCATTGGCCTGATTCGACATTGGCTTCTCTTATGTTCTTATGTTCTTATGACAGACAGAGAGACAGAGAGACAGAGATCAAGGTGGGTAACCATGTTGGTCTGAGGCAATACAACAGAGTTCGAGTCCAACGGCGTCTTAAAGAACAACAAATTTTTATTCAAGATGTGAGCCTTCCTGTGCACGCCCACTTCGTCAGACGAATTCAGTGTCATAGTTGTATATATAGGGTGGCCTGTTAAATTAGCCTGCAGAATAGTGAAAATGTTTTTTGAAAACAGATCAAAAGAACGACACGCTCGTCTGACGAAGTGGGCATGCTCACGGAAGCTCACATCTTGAATAAAAAATGTGTCGGTCTTAAAGGTACCAGTGGACTCTTAACTTTGTTAGAGCGACAGAGACCATTTCCGTAGTAACGAAATTCCCCGCATTGACGTTTTAAAAACTGTGTTATATGTGAAAAATTTTCCACAGTAGGTTTTTTCCCCTCACCAGGCACAGACCCAAAGTTCTCTCCTTCTTATCCCATGTTTTCGGAAACCCAGTTTTAGCGAGTTCCAACAACGCTCTGACAACGCGGGGTAACAAGGAGAAAACGTCGGGTTTGTGCCTGGTGAGGAAAAATTCCACATCACGCGCAGTTTTAAAAACACCAGTGCGGGGAATTTCACTACTGCGGGAATGCTCAGAAAAAGACAGAGACTGAGGTAACTGTTGTGTATTGTAAAGTGAATCAAGGCTATATATTGCCACGTAAAGCTTGAGTCTGAATGTGGCTCTTCAGATGTCGCATCACCATTGGTCGGTTTCTGCGAAACCATTTGTAAATACCCAATCACTGAGTGATATTGTTGCAAAGAGGGAAGGGTCCTGATTGGCCTTTATCCCTGCAATGTTATTGGTCGTTAACATGTTGTAGGTGTGGCTTTGACAGCCCAGGAGCCCTGAATTCGAGTTTCACTACACATCCCTGCCTCCCAAATTCAAAGAGGGTTCCCAGTCCAACCCAGGCTCCCAAAGCGGGTTCAAATACCAAGGAAACGGTTCTATTTTTTAAATCAATAAAGAAGAAGAAGAGGAGGAGATTGGATTATACCCCGCCCTTCACTCGGAGTCTCAGAGCGGCTGACAAACTCCTTTCCCTCCCCCTCCCCACCACAGACACCCTGCAATTTAGGTGGGGCTGAGAGAGCTCTGAGATAAATGTTCTTTCAAGAACAGCTCTGACAGAACTATGGCTTGCCCGAGGTCATCCAGCAGCTGCAAATGGAGGAGTGGGGGAATCAAACCCGGTTCTCCCAGATTAGAGTCCGCGCCCTTAACCACTGCATTAAACTGGCTCAGAACCATGTTCCGAACCATCTGTGACCACCACAGGGCATCATCTGAGAACACCCTTTATAATTCCATTTATCTGCACCACAGGCCATCAGGGGAGAGATGCCCTTTCCTGGGAACGATTCGCCCTCAGCAGGAAAGCCCTCAACGTGGTTGGCTCAGCCAGACCGGCCCACCGGTCATCCTCACAGCTCCACCGAGAAACGCGACCATCCGGTCCCTCCCACAACGTCGCGAAACCAGGAAGTGATGAAGAGAAAGGTGCCGCCTCACAGACTTTTTTCCCCAGCAGAAGGGAGGAAAGCAATGAAATTAGGGTGGCCAACTCCTGGTTGGGAAATTCCTGGAAATTTGGGGGGGGGGGGTGGAGCCCGGAGAGGGGGGGTTGGGGGAGGGGAGGCACCTCGGGGCCTCTTAAAGCCTAGAGATCTCTTCCGAGAAGACAGATCGAATCCCGTTAAAGGCGATGACGGCATTGACTACAGTTTTAACATTTTTGTTTAGTATTCTGCTCGTATTTAAATATTTAGTAAGAATAAGACTTAGTATGTTGTCGAAGGCCTTCACGGCCGGAGTTCATTAGCTGCTGTAGATTTTCCGGGTTGTGTAGCCGTGGTCTTGGCATTGTGGGGCCTGACGTTTCGCCGGTAGCTGCCACTGGCATCCTCAGAGGTATAACACGGAAAGATGGAGAACCTTGACACAGAGAGTCCTCCATCTTTCTGTGTTATACCTCTGAGGATGCCAGTCACAGCTACTGGCGAAACGTCAGGTCCTACAATGCCAAGACCACGGCCGCACAACCCGGAAAATCTACAGCAACTAATAAGACTTAGGTTTAGACAAACGATTAAGACAATATTCAGGTTTTAACGATGATTTAATTTTAGCACGGAAGTTAGTCCAGCCGTTAGAGATGTAACCTCTCTAATAGTTACTAGATTATCGCTAACATGAGGGAAGTTCTGGTTGATTCCTTTAAAGAGAGAACCCATCCCCAAACACTGTAATATTGATGTCTTATCGTCTGCTTCTACATTTGAACTATGTATTACGTCTGATAACACATCTAATTTTACTTGTGTGTAGCTAAAGGTAAAGGTTTCCCTTGCTCAAAAGCCAGTCGAATCTGACTCTAGGGTTGCGGTGCTCATCTCCGTTTCCAAGCTGAAGAGCCAGCGCTGTCCGAAGACGTTTCCGTGGTCATGTGGCCGGCATGACTAGATGCCAAGGTGCACGGAACGCTGTTGCCTTCCCACTGAAGCAGTACCTATTTATCTACTTGCAATTTCTTGCTTTCGAACTGCTAGGTCGGCAGGAGCTGGGACCAGAGATGGGAGCTCACTCTGTCATGTGGCACTCGGGTCTCGAACTGCTGAACTACCAACCTTCCGGTCTGCAGTTCAGTGTCTTAAGCACCTGAGCCACCACTTGTTGTATGTACTAACCCATAATATTTGATAAATTTGATGAATCCATATTTCCCCCTACTTCCTCTTCCCTCTTGTCTCCCACTTTTTTTAGGGGAAAAAAAAAGTAATTAAAAAAGATCGATAAAGATGGGTAGCCCTGTTAGTCTGTCTGTAGCAGTCGAAAAGAGCCAGAGTCTAGGAGCACCTTAAAGACTAACAAAATTTATGCCAGGGTATGAGCTCTCGTGCGTCACTGCCCACTTCTTCAGGTACAGTCAGAAGGTGAGTCTATCTGCCCTTATATCTTGGAAAATGGAGTGATTTCAGATGCGGAATGCCATTGCCATTCACCTGCTATTGCCATTCACCTGCTATTGTCATTCGCCTGCTATTGTCATTTGTGAGAGGAGGAAGCGGAAATCCAGAAACAACATCCATGATGAAAACAACGATCAGCGAATAAACTTGTGGAGACCCTGGGTTTGGTTATTAGAGAGTCAACATGGAATGTTTCCTTCAAGAGTCGAAAAGTAGAAATGGATAAGGATTGTGATTGCTACACGCTCCGATAAAGCGATTCTTGTGAAACGGATTTGTTTACATTGCGCAGCATTTGTTGCATGTGAGCGATAATAGAAGAGAATTATCTACAGAATGACTACAGTAAATGATTTTGCAGACATGTCTTTACTGACTCTTTGTTGTTTTCATCACAGATGTTGTTTTTAGATTCCTGCTATCGTCGTTTGGCATCTGAGATCACCCCAGTCTCCAAGATATATGGACAGATGGACTCCCCTTCTGGCTGTATCTGAAGAAGGGAGCAGTGACTCATGAAAGCTCCTATCCTGCCACAAATGTTGGTAGTCTTTAAGGTGCTTTTCCACATGCAGCTACTGGTGTGACCTTGAGTCAGTCACAAGTTCTTTGAGCGCCGTTCTCTCAGGAGCAGTTCTCAGTCAGAGCTCTCTCGGCCCCACCCACCTCACTGGGTGTCTGTTATGGGGAGGTGAAGGGAAAGGAATTTGTAAGCCGCTCTGAGACTCCTTCGGGTGGAGAATGGCCGGGGTGTAAATCCAATCTCCTCTTCTTCTCTTCTCCTGGACTCTCGCTCTTTTCTACTGCTGGAGATTTATTTGTTTATTGAATTCATTTGTACCCCCCGCCTTTATCTCCAACGGGGACCCAAAGCAACTGACATCATTGGTAGGGTCCCCCCTGCCACCAGTGGAGGATGGGGGGCGGGTTAGCATCACCAGCTCCAGTTTGGGAAAACCCTGGAGATTTAGGGATGGAGCCCGGGGAGGACAGGGACCCCAGTGGGGCACAATGCCACAGAGCCTGCCCTCCAAAGCACCCATTTTCTCCAAGGGGAACTGATCTCTGTAGTCTGGAGTTGAGCTGTAATTCCGGGGGATGCCCCAGGTCCCACCTGGAGGCCTGGCATCCCTAGTTTCTCGTCTCCTCCACGTTCTCCTCACGACAACTCTGTCAGGTAAATCAGGCCGAGAGCGTGTGGCCTGTTGCCACTCCCGGAGCTCCCCCACCCCGGGAAACCGGCGACCCCCGACAAAACGAAGACGTCAAAAACCGAGGGAGAGAGGAACGGTCTCTTTCCCCCCCCCCGGCGTCGCACTTACCCCTGGAAGTGTTTTCTGCTCATGGAGCGCGCTCTGGGCCTTGAGGGCTGACTCCCGGGCGCAGTAGGTCAAGAAGGCGCATCCTGGAAGAGAAGAGGCAACGAGGGAATTATATCGTCGGGACCCCTATGACCAATTTCTGCTTCTTCTAGGGCAGGGGTGTGGGACTCATTTGTTACGAGGGCCGGATCTGACATAAGTGAGGCCTTGTCGGGCCGGGCCACGCGTGTGTCATAAAATGTAACGCCAGGTAGCGGAGATACAAACTTTATAAAGGACACAAACACAAAGGGGAGGGGTTTTTTACTTAAAATAAAAACATGCTTAAAACATTAGCAGTCTTGCAATATTTTGTTTATTAGTGTCTGATAACTGACACCCTCTTGCTCTGAATTATTCCATCAAAATGTCTGTGTGCTGTTGCAGTCTTGAGTGTGCTGTTCAGGTGTGTATCTGTAAGCTGCAAACTTACAATGACGTAGCAGCAGCAGAACTGGAAGAAGAATTAGAAGACAGCCACTGCGGGCCCGATAGAAGCCCTCCGGGGGTCTGATCTGGCCCCCGGGCCACAGTTTTGACACCCCCGGTCTAGGGTGTGAGTCTGTACAGAAAGAGACAATCCCTGTCCACGCGCAGAATTGCCACACTGGAGGGTTTGTTTCAGAGGGGAGCCATGTCGGTTTTCAGTAGAATAGGTAGATTCAAGTCCACTTATCACCGTAGAGACCAAAGCGCTTTTGGACATGCTAAAGAATGCCGTTTCAACCCACTCCAGCGACCGTTTGCAGGTGGATTTTGCCATTCCCCACAGTAAAATCCAGTCGCAAAGTGCATTGAAAGTGGATCGAAAGTGCATTATTTAGTGAGCGTGAAAGCGCCATTTGAACAAAACTTTCCGGGTTTGGGCCACGAGTCCCCGACCTTTTTGAGCCTGTGCGAGAAACCGTCGGCAAGAAGTTTCACAAGAGAATTGTCAACATTAATAAATAACCCAATCCCCTCCTTTCACCCAATGCAAGAAGAAGAAGAGGAAGAGGAAGAAGGAGAAGAAGAAGAGGAGGAGGAGGAGATTATTGGATTTATACCCTGCCCTTTACTACCTGAAGGAGTCTTAGAGCGGCTTGCAATCCCCTTTCCCTTCCCCTTCCCACAACAGACACCCTGTGAGGTAGGTGGGGCTGAGAGAGCTCTCTTGAGGACTGCCCTTGAGAGAACAGCTCTGAGAGAACTTGTGACTGACCCAAGGTCACACCAGCCAACTTCATGTGGAGAATTGGGGAATCAAACCCGGCTCTCCCAGATTAGAGTCCGCGTTCTTAACCACTATACCAGACTGGCTCTCACCACACACCCAATGATCAATGACGGATCATTTTAAGGCTCTGGAATGCCAGTCTCGTCTGGATGGCTCTGGACCAGCAGCATCACATATGGAGATCTCCTTCTGGGGCACCCAACAAAAACTGCATTAAGACTGTTTTTACAATCATTCCCTCTCCTTGGGGAACGGTGAGAGAATTCCCGCTCAGCAAACTACAACTCCCAGGATCCCCTGGGGACGGCCGTGCCAGTAAAATCACCATAAAAGAGGTTTGTGTAACCTAGGTATGCCGGGCCTCAGGTGACATCGAACAAAATTTATTTTATTTATTTTGCTTCAGAAAATGTATATCCGTTCTGCTCTCACGAGGATACACAGCACTAAAACCACTGAATCAGCCATTTCTGTGCTCAGGTCCTAATTCACAACAACCGGAAACAGACATAAAAATAACCATCTGAGAGAGAATGCATAGCAGGTAAAGAATATGAACAAGACAAAGGGTTCGAAGCTATCTTTGAGGGGAAGGGGGTTGGTAAAATAAATCAAACATCTAACATTGCTGCCAGAAGCCATGACAATTTCTCCTTCCTATGGCTGAGAGAAAGATGATGAGAAGAACGTCTGGTTGGCTGCCCGCTCTAAGCCTCCAAATAGTCCACTTTCTGTCTCTCTCCTCTACCTTCTTATGCCTAATTGGTGTAGTGGTTAAGTGCGCGGACTCTAATCCAGGAGAACCGGGTTCGATTCCCCACTTGCAGCTGCTGGATGACCTTGGACAAGCCATAGTTCTGGCACAGCTGTTCTTGAAAAAGAGCAGTTTCTGTCAGAGCTCTCTCAGCCCCACCGACCTCACAGGGTGTCTGTTGTGGGGAGGGGAAGGGAAAGGAGTTTGTAAGCCGCTCTGAGACTCCTTTGGGTAGTAAAGGGCAGGGTATAAATCCAATCTCTTATCTTCTTCTTCCAAACTAGGGGTGGGTGGGATTCTACATTAATGAAATGTTATTTAACAAACTGTCGGTACGTGTGGAGGGGAGGTATTTGTGAATTTCCTGCATTGTGCTGGGGGTGGGGGGAGGTTGGACTATATGACCCTGGAGGCCCCTTCCAACTCTATGATTCTACGATAAGACCTTCCATCGGGTGTCTAATTCGCACCCCCATCCAGCCTGCCCTGGGCAAGGACCCCAACCCAGGTTTGCCAACTTCCAGGTGGGGCCCGGAGAGCTCCCGGAATTACAGCTGGTCTCCAAATAACAGAGATCAGTTCGCCTGGAGAAAATGGCTGCTTCGGGGGGCGGACTCTATGGTATTATACCCGGCGGAGGCCCCTCCCCTTCCCCAAACTCCGCCCTCCCCAAGCTCCACCCCCAAACCTCCAGGAATTTCACAACCCGGAGCTGCTGCTGTTGTGATTATTAATTTATTTATTCGACTTCTGTTCCGCTCTCCGTACGTGAGGCTGCCGGTACGGAGCCGTCCAGACAACGGTGGCGTTCCAGACCCTTAAAACGATCCACCATTTATCACCGTGTGGCAGTGAATTCTGCGACTGTCTGCCTGTTAATGCTCTCTTTTGGCCCCCCCAAAAAACTCTTTTTCTCCACCTCATAAATGCCTCTTGCAATATCGTTTCTCACCCAGCCTCGATCGACTTCACATCTTCCAACCGGCGAAACCAAGACGGAAGAGGCTAAAAATATATCTCGTCGATACCATTGCGAGAGACAGGGGCGGCGAGAACCCATCGGCGAGGAATTTCACGAGAGAATCATCGGCATTAATAAATAACAACCCAGTTCCCCTCTCTCTCCGCCCCCTCCTCCACTTTCGCCCAGTGCACGACACACACCCGTATTTGGAAACCAGAGCGAGGGTCCGGTGGATAAATCGGGCCTACACAGGTGTGGTGCTTGTTTCTGCCATAAAAATAGATACTCTTGACGCTAAATAGCATCGATCGGGTGCACATTTACTCTGAAGTAATTCCCCCTGAGTTCCACGGGCGTCCTTCCAAGACTGTAAACTGAGACTCCAAAAAGAATATCGCCCGTCATTGGGTTTTTTTCCACCTTGCCCTGAACAGCCAGATAATGGCTGAGGAGAGCGACTCTCCTATATATTGTTTCAAAGGGTTGCTTTGGTAACTGGAACGCCAACAGCGGATTATTATAGCTAAGAACAATGCATGAAAATTGTGATTTTTTTTCGGGGGGTGGTGACCCAATCAGGGGGAAAAACACCCTTGTTTTTAATTTAAATGTGGGGAAGAAAAACGAATCGGGAGAAATGTAACTGGAAAAAGGAGAATCTAGCGCATTCGGTGGTGCTGATATTTCGCATCGAGGTTGACGGTGCCTTCAAAGTGCCTGCCTCTCTGCTTATCGCGGGATAGTCAAAAAGGAACCCCCGGTCACGAGCCTGAAATACATTTGCTTCTCTATTTAAAAAAGGAAATATTACAAACTTGGTCTGACTCAGAAGAAAGCCCTTCGGCCTTCAGCGGGTCTGACTCGAAAGGGAGTGCACATAAGATTTAGGGTTTCCAATGCTAGTTTGGGAAATTCTTGGCAATTTGGGGTGGAGAATGGGGGGGTGGAGAGAAGGAGGAGGAGGAGGAGGAGGAGATTGGATTTATACCCCGCCCTTCACTACCCAAAGGAATCTCAGAGCGGCTTACAAACTCCTTTCCCTTCCCCTCCCCACAACAGACCCCCTGTGAGGTAGGTGGGGCTGAGAGAGCTCTGACAGAAACTGCTCTTTTTCAAGAACAGCTGTGCCAGAACTACGGCTTGCCCAAGGTCATCCAGCAGCTGCAAGTGGAGGAAGAGGAGATTGGATTTATACCCCACCCTTCACTACCCGAAGGAGTCTCAGAGCGGCTCACAAACTCCTTTCCCTTCCCCTCCTTACAACAGACACCCTGTGAGGGAGGTGGGGCTGAGAGAGCTCTTTCAAGGACTGTCCTTGAGAGAACAGCTCTGACAGAACTATGGCTTGCTTGAGGTCATCAAGCAGCTGCAAGTGGAGGAGTAGGGAATCAAACCCGGTTCTCCCAGATCACTTAGCCACTACACCAAACTGGCGGGAAGGAACAGCGGGGTCTAATGCCACAAAGTCCACCCTCCAAAGCAGCCATTTTCTCCGGGGGAAACAATCTCTGTTTGTCTGGAGATCAGTTGTAATTCCAGGAGATCTCCTGGCCACACCCGGAGACTGGCAACCCTAATAAAACTGCGGCTTCGGTCTCAAATGTTTCCAAGATTCAGGCCTTCGGACTTTTCCGGGAAAGTCCCTTCCTGTGAGAAATCTGGAAAGATAGTCCTTGTACCCATTCACTGTCAAAACGTTTGAATGTTCTGAATGTTTTAAATGTCGCGTTCTTATGTTTTTAACTTATCTTACACTGTGTCGAGCCAGATCGTCGCGAACCGCACTGAGGCCCTGCGCAAGCGGGGAAGGGCGGTCAAAGAAATCTAATTTAATAAATAAATTGAAATGGGAGGTTTTCAGCAGGGAAGTTTGGTGGAGTTTATCCTTGCTGATTTGAAGTGGATATTCCAGATTCGGGGCCCCGCGGATTGCTGACCTCATTTGGTTATCCAGTACAGTTGGTGTAGTGGTTAAGTGCGCGGACTCTAATCTGGGAGAACCGGGTTTGATTCCCCCACTCCCCCACTTGCACCTGCTGGATGACCTTGGGTCAGTCACAAGCTCTGGCACAGCTGTTCCTGAAAAAGGGCAGTTTGTGCTAGAATTCTCTCAGCCCCGCCTACCTCACAGGGTTTCTGTTGTGGGGAACGGAAGGGAAAGGAGTTTGTAAGCCGCTCTGAGACTCCAAGTGAAGGGCGGGGTACAAATCCAATCTCTTCTCTTCTTCTTCTCTTCTTAAGTGCACAGGCTCTAATCTGGGAGAACCGGGTTTGTTCCCCTCGCCTTCACTTGCAGCTGCTGGATGACCTTGGGCAAGCCATGGTTCTGATAAGAGCTGTCCTTGAAAGGGCAGTTCTTGAAAGAGCTCTCTCAGCCTCATACCTACCTCACAGGGTGTCTGTTGCGGGGAGGGGAAGGGAGAGGAGTTTGTAAGCTGCTCTGAGACGCCCTTGGGTAGTGAAGGGTGGGGTATAAACCAATATCTTCTTCTTCTTCTTCTTCTTCTTCTTCTAGATCTCACCCAGTGTTCCCTCTAAGCTGAGTCAGTGTGAGCTAGCTCACAGTTTTTTGAGCCTCCGGCTCACCCATTTCTGTCTTCGCTCAGGAAGGATGTGGCTCCAGAGCAAACGAATTGATCCAGCGTCCGAATCGCTCGCTCACAACTTTCAACGCCGGGAGCTCACAAAGCGGGATTTTTGCTCACGAGACCCGGCAGCTTTGAGGGAGCACGGATCTCGCCATCTCGCTGGGAGTCGATATTTTATTTTGAACACTCAATAAACCAGGGTTGCCGGCTCCAAGTTGGGAAATCCCTGGGGATTTGGGGGGCAGGTGGAGCCCCTGGAGGACGGGGCTTGGGCAGGCCGGGGTCCGCCCTCCAAAGCAGCCATTTTCTCCAGGGGCACTGCTGTCTGCTGTCTGGAGGTCGCTTGTGCTGTTTGTTTGTTTATTTATTTCATTCGACTTCTCTCCTGCCCTTCCCCGCACAGCAGGCTCAGGGCGAGTTACATCCAATTTAATAAAACACCGTATATACAATTAATACAGTTAAAAGACTCAAGGTGGGGTTCTTTTTGTAGAAAAAGCCCAGCAGGAACTCATTAGCATAATAGGCCACACCCGACAGCAGAAACTCATTGGCATGTTAGGCCACACCCATGACAGCACCACCTGTTAGTATATTAGGCCACACCCCCGTGTTACCAGCAGTGTGGTCATCCAGCCACGTCCACCTTTTGCTTCTTATTCTGTTTACCTCGTTTGTTGTCAAAAACCCAGGGCTTTTTTTTGGAGCAGGAACTCCTTTGCATGTTAGGCCACACACCCCTAATGTGGCCAATCCTAATGAGTTTCTGCTCTTGGGTGTGGCCTGTTATGCTAATGAGTCCCTGCTGGGCGTGGCCAACTCGGGAGCTAGCCGGAACTCCGTTCCTGTGCGTTCCTGCCCCAAAATAGCCCCGAAGATACTAATAAAATACCACCATGGCCTTCCTCCAGTGCCGTTGTCATTGACATTAAAACCTCCCAGATGCCAACTCTAATATGCAGTCCTGACCTGTTGAGTAGAGGCCCAATAAAAAGAAAGGGCCGTCCGTCTAACTGAAAGCCTGGCGGGAGAGCTCCGTCTTGCAGGCCCTGAGGAACTGTAAAAGGTCCCGCAGGGCCCTGATCTCATATGGGAGCGCATTCCACCAGGTAGGGGCCAAGGCGAGGTGGACATCCCCGGGGCCAGGGACCACGAGAAGATGTTGATTGGCAGATCGTAAAACCCTTTGGGAATCTCCAGGCTCCACCTGGAGGTTGTGAACCCAGTGCCCCAGGCCTACTGCCCACAAGGCAGCTTGCTCCATGAGTTAAAATACAGCAGCAGGGCTATTTTTGTACAGCAGTAAACCTAAAGCCAGCATCCGGCCAGCGGCCAAGAATGAAATAATAAATATATATCCGCAAAAATCAGCCCCCCGAAGAAACACGCTTCAAGCCGCAACAGCTTGAAGCTGGCAGAAAATCTAAAAACAGCCCAGCGCCCCACCTGACAGGAACTTCCCCTCTGACGACATCCCTGCCACAGCACAGATCATCAGAACACTAATACCCAAAGGACTGCTGGAATAACAACCACGGCAATAATGTCAACAATAATAACAGAAGAGAAAAAGAAGAGATTGGATTTATACCCCGCCCTTCACTGCCCAAAGGAGTCTCAGAGCGGCTTGCAATATCCTTTCCCTTCCCCTCCCCACAACAGACACCCTGTGAGGCAGATGGGGCTGACAGAGCTCTTTCGAGGACTGCTCTTGAGAGATCAGCTTTGAGAGGACTTGTGACTGACCCAAGGTTACACCAGCAGCTGCATGTGGAAGAGTGGGGAATCAAACCCGATTCTCCCAGATTAGAGTCTGCGTTCCTAACCACTACACCGAACTGCCTCATAATAATACTAATACTAATACTACTAATAATGCCTTAGAAAGCTTGCAAAAGGATGCTAGAGAAGGTGTCTTTTCAAAGGGTAGGCACCACCACCAGGAAGGCCATGGTTGCAGGTTGCTAGCCTCCGGCCAGTGGCTACAGGTCTCCCAGACAAGTTACAACTGAGCTCCAGACTACAGAGATCAGTTCCTCATAGGGTTGCCAGCTCTGGGTTGGGAAATTCCTGGAGATTTGGGGGCAGGGATTACATAAGAACATAAGAGTAGCCAATGTTGAATCAGGCCAACAGCCCATCCAGTCTGTCACCCAGTGGCCAAAAATACCAGGAGGTCCAGCAGTGGGGCCAGGACACTAGAAGCCCTCCTACTGTTGCCTCCCCCAATCACCAAGAATACAGAGCATCCCTTGCCCCAGACTGAGAGTCCCTATCTACAGCTTGTGGCTAACAGCCACTGATAGACTTCTGCTCCATATGTTGATCCAGTTCCCTCTTGAAGCCGTCCATGCTTGTAGCTGCCACCACCTTCTGTGGCAGCGAATTCCATGTTTTAATCACTCTTTGGGTGAAGAAGGACTTCCTTTTATCCGTTGTCTTGTGAGAAAGGGAGTAAAGGACCTCTTTCTCTACCGTCTCTCTCCCATGCATTATCTTATCAACCTCGATCATGTCACCCCTCAGCTGTCATTTCTTTGTCTAGACAGTGTGTAGCTGCAATAAAGAAGGCCAACGCTATGCTGGGGATTATTAGGAAGGGAATTGAAAACAAATCAGCCAGTATCATCATGCCCCTGTATAAATCATTGGTGCGACCTCATTTGGAATACTGTGTACAGTTCTGGTCACCACATCTCTAAAAGGATATTATAGCATTGGAAAAAGTGCAGAGAAGGGCAACTAGAATGATCAAAGGGTTGGAACACCTTCCCTATGAAGAAAGGTTAAAATGCTTGGGGCTCTTTAGCTTGGAGAAACGACGGCTGAGGGGTGACAGGATCGAGGTTTATAAGATTATGAATGGGATTGAGCAGGTTGAGAAAGAAGTACTTTTCTCCCTTTCTCACAAGACAAGAACTCGTGGGCACTCCATGAAATTGCTGAGCAGTCAGGTTAGAACAGATAAAAGGAAATACTTCTTCACCCAAAGAGTGATTAACATATGGAATTCACTGCCACAGGAGGTGGTGGCAGCTACAAGCATGGGCAGTTTCAAGAGGGAATTAGATAAACATACGGAGCAGAAGTCCATCGGTAGCTATTAGCCACAGGGCAAGCTGACCCAGAAGCTCTCCAGCTGCCACCTGGAGGTTGGCAATCCTAGTTCCCCTGGATGAAAGGGCAGCTTTGGAAGGTGGACTTTATGGCATTAGACCCTGCTGAGGTCCCTCCCCTCCCCTCCCCAAACCTCCCCTCCCTATACCACCGAATCTCTTCAGGTATTTCCCAACAAGACCATGGATTGTTAGCTCCGGGCTGGAAAACCCCTGAAGACTTGAAGGAAGAGGAGGAGGAGGAGGAGGAGGAGGAGGAGGAGAAGGAGACTGGATTTATATCCAGCCTGTCACTGCCTGAAGGAGTCTCAGAGAAGCTTACAATCTCCTTTCCCTCCCCCTCCCCACAACAGACACCCTGGGAATGCTCTGAGGCAACTGCTCTTGAGACAACAGCTCTGACAGAACTATGGCTTGCCCAAGGTCATCCAACAGCTGCGAGTGGAGGAATGGGGAATCATAGAATGTTAAAGCTGGAAGGGACCTTGCAGGTCATCTAGTCCAACCCCTGCACTCTGCAGGAGCATAGCTGAAAGATAGCCCTACATACCTACAACATACCCAAAATATGGTTGTCCAGCCTCTGCTTGAAAACGTCCAGCGAAGGAGCGTCCACCACCTCCCGAGGCAGTCTGTCCCACTGCTCAACCACTCTGACAGCTAGGAAGTTTCTCCTGATATCTAGCCGGTAACGACTCCCTCCTCATTCCCACCCATTAGATCTAGTCTTGCAATCTGGAGCAAGAGAGAAGAGATCTGCTCCATCCTCTACATGACAGCCCTTCCAATACTTGAAGACTGCAATCCTGTCCCCTCTAAGCCTTCTCTTTCCCAGGCTAAACAGACCCAACTCTTTCAGCCTTTCCTCGTAAGACTTGGATTCCAACCCTCTCACCATCCTGGTTGCCCTCTTCTGGACACGCTCGAGCTTGTCAACATCCTTCCGAAAATGTGGTGCCCAAAACTGGACACAGGACTCCAGGTGAGGCCCGACCATCGCAGAATAGAGCGGAACCCGGTTCTCCCGGATTAGAGTCTGTGCACTTAACCCCTACACCACATTGGCTTGGGGGTGGAAGCTGGATAGGGAAACTGATCTCTGTCGTCTGGAGATTCGTTGTAATTCCAGGCGACCTCCAGCCGCCGCCTGGAGGCTGGCAACCCGAGCTCGAACAGAGGCACTGGACGCATTTATGGAGTGGAAAAACAAAGTGCCGGCAAGTCACATGGTTCTATTTAGGAAAAAGTGAACGGTAGCAGCTGCGGAGATCTCTTTCTTAGGGGCCGGCGATTAATCCAAAAGGAGACGGCGAGCGTTAATGTTTCATGGAGGCTTTTTTCCACGGGCAGGATGTTAAAATAAGAAGGGCGAGGCGAAAAGAGAAAGGACGTTGCTGGTAATGGCAGAGCCCGGTTTGTGCCGTGTGCGAGAGATGTGATTTAAGACGCTCTTTGTGCTTTAATTACAGGCATTTGTGTCCAGAAGAAAAGCTCTTGGGGGGGAGCAGAAGGGATGAGGAGGTGGAAAAAACGTTTCTCCGTGGGTATCAGCCAGAAGAGAGCTGGATTCATTTCTTTGCTTTGTTTCCATCCTGCCTTCCGCCCCGATTGGGGACCCAAAGTAGCTTACGTCATTTTCCTCCATGTTATCCTCTCACAACAACCCTGTAAGGTAGGTAGGTGTGACTGGCCAAAGGTCACCAAGCGAGCTTCAAGAGAGAATTGGATCAGCATCTGGAGCAGAGGTCCATCGGTGGCTATTAGCCACAAGGGATAGATAGGAACTCTCAGTCTGGGGCAAGGGATGCTCTGTCTTCTTGATGCTTGGGGGGGTGGTCAACAGTGGGAGGGCTTCTAGTGTCCTGGCCCCGCTGCTGGACCTCCTGATGGCCCCTGGTATTTTTAGCCACTGTGGGACAGAGTGTTGGCTCGGATGGGCCATTGGCCTGATCCAACATTGGAGTCAATTTGGTGTAGTGGTTAAGTGCACGGACTCTAATCTGGGAGAACCGGGTTCGATTCCCCACTCCTCCACTTGCAGCTGCTGGATGACCTTGGGTAAGCCAAAGTTCTGGCACAGCTGTTCTTGAAAAAGAGCAGTTTCTGTCAGAGCTCTCTCAGCCCCACCTACCTCACAGGGTGTCTGTTGTGGGGAGGGGAAGGGAAAGGAGTTTGTAAGCCGCTCTGAGACTCCTTTGGGTAGTGTATAAATCCAATCTTCTCCTCCTCCTCCTCCTTCCAGAGAGCCAGTTTGGTGTAGTGGTTAAGTGTGTGGACTCTAATCTGGGAGAACTGGGTTTGATTCCCCACTTCTCCACTTACAGCTGCTGGATGACCTTGGGCAAGCCATAGTTCTCTCAGAGCTGTTCTCTCACGAGCAGTTCTCAAAAGAGCTCTCTCAGCCCCACCTACCTCACACGGTTTCTGTTGTGGGGAGGGGAAGGGAAAGGAGTTTGTAAGCCGCTCTGAGACTCCTTTGGATAGTGAAGGGCGGGGTATAAATCCAACCTCCTCCTCCTCCTCCTCCTCTTCTTCTTCTAAGCCGCTCTGAGACTCCTTTGGGTAGTGAAGGGCAGGGTATAAATCCAACCTCCTCCTCCTCCTCCTCCTCCTCCTCCTCCTCTTCCTCTTCTTCTTCTTCTTCTTCTTCTTCTTCTTCTCCTTCTCCTTCTCCTTCTCCTTCTCCTTCTTCTCCTTCTTCTCCTTCTCCTTCTCCTCCTATGTTCTTACATTCACAGCACCAATGGGGTTTTGAACCTGGATCCCCCAGTCCAACACTTTAACCATGACTACCCCATGTTGGCTCAATGGAACCTCCATGCAAAGAGGCAGTCTACCCCTGGAAAAGTCAGAGCGGCTTTCACTGTCCTCTCCCCAAAGGCATCGAGCTGACCTTTTCAGGGACAGGGCAACGCACTACAGCAAACGAGGCAGCCGTGACCGCCTAGCTGTCATGTTCTGAGCATCTCGGGGGGAGCTCTGACATTCAGCTACTCGCTTCGTGACAGCAGTTGTTCACACGTTTGGCTGCGTGAGGAGGAACCGTCCGGGCCCGACAAAAACACACACACACACAGCCGAGATAGCAGGAAAGCGCCCCCGTCGACAGAAGCTGAGTTTCCTGGGCACCCTTCACCTTTCATTCTTGCTTCCCCCCGCCCCAGCTGAGATACGGAGGTGGTCTTTGCAAAAAGCTCTGTCCGGGTCACGTGATGGACGGAGGGGGGTCTGCCATTACCTGCCTCTGAAGAACAGCCCCGGCCTTCCTTGGCGGTCTCCCATCGAAGGGCTAACCCGGCTTAGCTTCCAGGATTCGAGCCAACCACATCGGAGTGATAATTACGTAGAGTTTTCAAGGCAAGAGATGAACAGCGGTGGTTTGCCATTCCTTGGTGGCCTCCATTTGACGCTATCAAGTTAGCCTGGGCCATCCAGGTCAGAGTGATCATTAAGTTGCATTTTCAAGGGAAGAGACGGACAGTAACCATAGACTTGGTGGTCTCCCATCCAACGGCTCACCAGGGCCGACCCAGCTTAGTATCCAAGATTTGACAATATCATGGTAGCCTGGGCCACCCAGGTCAGAGTGATCATGAAGTTGCATTTTCAAGGGAAGAGGTGGACAGTAACCACGGTGGTCTCCCATCCAAGGGCTCACCAGGGCCGACGCTGCTTAGCTTCCAGGCTTTGATGCTATCATGGTAGCCTGGGCCATCCAGGTCAGGGTAATAATGAAGTAGAGTTTTCAAGGCAAGAGACGGACGGAGCTGGTTTTCCCATCGCCTGCCTCTGCACAGCAACCCCGGACCTCCTTGGTGGTCTCCCATCCAAGCACTAACCAGGGCCGACCCTGCTTAGCTTCCAGGATTTGACGATATTGAGCTAGCATAAGAACATAAGAGAAGCCAGTGTTGGATCAGGCCAATGGCCCATCTAGTCCAACACTCTGTCACACAGTGGCCAAAATATACCAGGTGCCATCAGGAAGTCCAGCAGTGGGGCCAGGACACTAGAAGTCCTCCCACTGCTGCCCCCCCCAGCACCAAGAAGACAGAGCCTCACTTGCCCCAGACTGAGAGTCCCTATGGACCTCTGCTCCATATATTTATCTGATTCCCTCTTGAAACTGTCCATGCTTGTAGCTGCCACCACCTCCTGTGGCAGGGAGTTCCATGTGTCAATCACTCTATTGAGGTGATGCACTCTATTCTTGGTGCTGGAGGGGGCAGCAGTGGGAGGGCTTCTAGTGTCCTGGCCCCACTGCTGGACCTCCTGATGGCACCTGGTATATTTTGGCCACTGTGTGACAGAGTGTTGGACTAGATGGGCCATTGGCCTGATTCAACATTGGCTTCTCTTATGTTCTTATGTTATGTTCTTATGTACTCTTTGACTGAAGAAGTACTTCCTTTTATCCGTTCTAACCCGACTGTTCAGCAATTTCATGGAGTGCCCACGAGTTCTTGTCTTGTGAGAAAGGGAGAAAAGTACTTCTTTCTCTGCCTGCTCTATCCCATGCCTAACCTTATAAACCTCGATCATGTCACCCCTCAGCCGTTGTTTCTCCAAGCTAAAGAGCCCCAAGCATTCTAACCTTTCTTCATAGGGAAGGTGTTCCGACCCGTTTATCATTCTAGTTGCCCGGGCCAACCACGTCAGAGCGATCATTAAGTAGAGTTTTCGGGGCAAATGGCGTTCAGAGGTGCCTCGCCGTCACCTGCCGCGGCGTAGCGACACGGGACTTCCTCGGCGGCCTCCCGTCCAAATACTAACCAGGGGCCACCCTTCTTTGCTTCCAAGCCAGGTCGAAGAGGAAGCGACCCCGCTCCGGCACGGCTTTCCCTCCCCTCCCCCCGCCAACCCTTTTTCAAAAATTCATGAGCAAAATATGTTCCTTTTCTTCCAAGCCGGAGCGCCGAGTCTATATTTAGCCTCCCTGCCAGTGAGCCCATCGCGGGAAGCAGCCAGGCGGAAAAGCAAAGCCGTCGCACTCCAGCGGGCCCGTCTTATGGTGCCACTTCGCCCGAGCAGACCGGCTGCCAACAGTCGTCCTCCCGAGGGGTACAGGAAAGGCTGGCGGGGGCTAAAAATCCCCCAAGGAGGCGCTCAGCTGGTCTCCTAGGGCGAGCAAAGATTCCCTGCAGGCGACCAGGCAGAAGAGAGTGGTTTATGATTCTTAAAAGCCCAGATTTATGCATTTCCGTCCTACATTCGTCCCATCAGGACACTCAGTGTGGCGCACATGGGCCAGATTCCACGCTCCAGGCACTGAACAGGGCTTTCTTTAGCTGCCGGCAAGACAGAAGTAGCCACAAAGCAACCCACGTGTGGGCAGGAGGCCTCGTTGGAAAACAGTGTGGACTAGAAATTCCAGAGGCCTGATCTTGCCAGAGGGGTGGTAGTGATTTGGTTTAAGAATGCGAAATCTCATTCAAATCTCACTGCTGCCCCGAGGGGAACGTGCTGTTGGATTTCAAACACACATGCTTGAATACACATGAAGTGCCTTGTACTGAATCGGACCCTGGGTCCCTCCAGGTCAGTATTGTCTACTCAGACTGGCAGCTGCTCTCCAGGGTCTCAGGCCGAGGTCTTTCCCATCACCTGGTCCGTTTTAACTGGAGCTGCCGGGGCTCGAGCCGGGGGCCTCCTGCATGCCAAGCAGATGTTCTAACACTGAGCCACGGCTCCTCTCTAAAGTCAGGTCCTCGGTTCATCAAAATCAGTATTGTCTACTCAGACTGGCAGCTGCTCTCCAGGGTCTCAGGCCGAGGTCTTTCCCATCACCTACTACCTGGTCTCTTTAACTGAAGATGCTTCTGGGGATTGAACCTGGGACCTTCTGCATGCCAAGCAGAGGCTCTAAAGGTGAGCTACAGTCCCTGCTCGCCCCTGGGTCCACCAAAGTCAGAATTCTCTGAGACTGGCAGCCACTCTGCACAGTCTCACGTGGAGTCCTGTGTCCAGTTCTGGGCACCACACTTTAGGAAGGACGTTGACAAGCTCGAGCGTGTCCAGAGGAGGGCAACCAGGATGGTGAGAGGGCTGGAATCCAAGACTTACGAGGAAAAGCTGGAAGAGCTGGGTCTGTTTAGCCTGGGAAAGAGAAGACTTAGAGGGGACGTGATGGCAGTCTTCAAGTATTGGAAGGGCTGTCATGTAGAAGATGGAGCAGATCTATTCTCTCTTGCTCCAGATTGCAAGACTAGATCTAATGGGTGGAAATTACGAGGGAGTCGATACCGGCTAGATATCAGGAGAAACTTCCTGACTGTAAGAGTGGTTGAGCAGTGGAACAGACCGCCCCGGGAGGTGTAGATGTTCCTTCCCTGGACGTTTTCAAGCGGAGGCTGGACGACCATCTTTCGGGTAGGTATGTAGGGCTATCTTTTGAATGTGCTCCTGCAGCGTGCAGGGGGTTGGACTAGATGACCTGCGAGGTCCCTTCCAACACCAATGCTCCCTCTAAGCTGTGGAGTCTAGTGAGCAAAAATTCTACTTTGTGAGCTACTGGCAATAAAGTCGTAAGCGAGCGATTTGGCCGCTGCATCAATTAGTTTGCTCTGGAGCCCTCCTTCCTGAGCAAAGACAAAAAGGTGTGGGCCGGAGGCTAAAAAACTGTGAGCTAACTTACACTAACTCAGCCTAGAGGGAACTGTCCAATTCTAACATTCTGTGATTCTATGAGTCTAAGGCGGAAGGTCTTCTCCTGCCTGGTCCTTTTAACTGGAGATGCCGGGAATCGAACCTGGGACCTTCTGCATGCCGAGCAGAGGCTCTGCCACTGAGCCACGGCCCCTCTTTACAGTTCTTCAGGGTTTCAGGTGGAGGTCTTTCCCATCACTTCCTGCCTGGTCCTTTTAACTGGAGATGCCGGGAACTGAACCTGGGACCTTCTGCATGCCAAACAGAGGGCTCTACCACTGAGCCACGGCCCCTCTTTACAGCTCTCCAGGGTTTCAGGTGGAGGTCTTTCCCATCACCTCCTGCCTGGTCCTTTTAACTGGAGGTGCCGGGGATTGAACCTGGGACCTCCTGCATGCCAAGCAGAGGCAGAGCCACGGCCCCTCTTTACAGCTCTCCAGGGTCTCAGGCCGAGGTCTTTCCCGTCACCTCCTGCCCGGTCCTTCTTAACTGGAGATGCCGGGGATCGAACCGGGGGCCTTCTGCATGCCAAGCGGAGGCTCTGCCACTGAGCCACGGCCCCTCTTTACAGCTCTCCAGGGTCTCAGGCAGAGGTCTTTCCCATCCCCTCCTGCCTGGTCCTTTTTAACTGGAGATGCCGGGGATTGAACCTGGGACCTTCTGCACGCCAAAGCAGATGCTCTGCCACTGAGCCACGGCCCCTCTTTACAGCTCTCCAGGGTCTCAGGCAGAGGTCTTTCCCGTCACCTCCTGCCCGGTCCTTCTTAACTGGAGATGCCAGGGATCGAACCGGGGGCCTTCTGCATGCCAAAGCAGATGCTCTGCCACTGAGCCACGGCCCCTCTTTACAGCTCTCCAGGGTCTCAGGCAGAGGTCTTTCCCATCCCCTCCTGCCTGGTCCTTTTTAACTGGAGATGCCGGGGATTGAACCTGGGACCTTCTGCACGCCAAAGCAGATGCTCTGCCACTGAGCCACGGCCCCTCTTTACAGCTCTCCAGGGTCTCAGGCAGAGGTCTTTCCCGTCACCTCCTGCCCGGTCCTTCTTAACTGGAGATGCCGGGGATCGAACCTGGGACCTTCTGCACGCCAAAGCAGATGCTCTGCCACTGAGCCACGGCCCCTCTTTACAGCTCTCCAGGGTCTCAGGCAGAGGTCTTTCCCATCCCCTCCTGCCTGGTCCTTTTTAACTGGAGATGCCGGGGATTGAACCTGGGACCTTCTGCACGCCAAAGCAGATGCTCTGCCACTGAGCCACGGCCCCTCTTTACAGCTCTCCAGGGTCTCAGGCAGAGGTCTTTCCCGTCACCTCCTGCCCGGTCCTTCTTAACTGGAGATGCCGGGGATCGAACCTGGGACCTTCTGCACGCCAAAGCAGATGCTCTGCCACTGAGCCACGGCCCCTCTTTACAGGTCTCCAGGGTCTCAGGTGGAGGGTCTTTCCTGTCACCTCCTGCCTGGTCCTTTTTAACTGGAGATGCTGGGGATTGAACCTGGGACCTTCTGCACGCCAAGCGGAAGTTCTGCCACTGAGCCACGGCCCCTCATTACAGCTCTCCAGGGTCTCAGGCAGAGGTCTTTCCCATCCCCTCCTGCCTGGTCCTTTTTAACTGGAGATGCCGGGGATTGAACCTGGGACCTTCTGCACGCCAAGCTCTCCAGGGTCTCAGGTAGAGGTCTTTCCCGTCACCTCCTGCCCGGTCCTTCTTAACTGGAGATGCCGGGGATCGAACCGGGGGCCTTCTGCACGCCAAAGCAGATGCTCTGCCACTGAGCCACGGCCCCTCTTTACAGCTCTCCAGGGTCTCAGGCAGAGGTCTTTCCCATCCCCTCCTGCCTGGTCCTTTTTAACTGGAGATGCCGGGGATTGAACCTGGGACCTTCTGCACGCCAAAGCAGATGCTCTTCCACTGAGCCACGGCCCCTCTTTACAGCTCTCCAGGGTCTCAGGCAGAGGTCTTTCCCGTCACCTCCTGCCCGGTCCTTCTTAACTGGAGATGCCGGGGATCGAACCTGGGACCTTCTGCACGCCAAAGCAGATGCTCTGCCACTGAGCCACTGAGCCACGGCCCCTCTTTACAGCTCTCCAGGGTCTCAGGTGGAGGGTCTTTCCTGTCACCTCCTGCCTGGTCCTTTTTAACTGGAGATGCTGGGGATTGAACCTGGGACCTTCTGCACGCCAAGCGGAAGCTCTGCCACTGAGCCACGGCCCCTCATTACAGCTCTCCAGGGTCTCCTGCCTGGTCCTTTTTAACTGGAGATGCCGGGGATTGAACCTGGGACCTTCTGCACGCCAAAGCAGATGCTCTGCCACTGAGCCACGGCCCCTCTTTACAGCTCTCCAGGGTCTCAGGCAGAGGTCTTTCCCGTCACCTCCTGCCTGGTCCTTTTAACTGGAGGTGCTGGGGATTGAACCTGGGACCTTCTGCATGCCAAGCAGAGGCAGAGCCACAGCTCTGGCAGAGGTCTTTCCCGTCACCTCCTGCTTGGTTCTTTTTAACTGGAGATGCCGGGGATTGAACCTGGGACCTTCTGCACGCCAAGCTCTCCAGGGTCTCAGGTAGAGGTCTTTCCCGTCACCTCCTGCCTGGTCCTTTTAACTGGAGATGCCGGGGATCGAACCGGTGGCCTTCTGAATGCCGGACGGATGCTCTACCACTGAGCCACGGCCCTTTGGGCCAACGTTTGCTCTTGAATTTCAGATGGGAGAAGCGTGTCAACGATCGGGGCTCCAAAAGAGCTGCTTCTACGACGTCCGGGAGTCCACCCCCCGTGCCTCTGCACGAGTCGCGATTCCATGCCTGCCTTCCGCAAGAGCAGGTGAAACCAGCGCGCCGCTGAATCACAGAAGGAGCCGATCCCAACCAGCGCCGAGGTGAATGCTTGCCTACGCACAGCAGAGGAGGATAATTGGTATATGGAGAGAGGCTGGAGCAGTGACTCACACGCAGACGCAGCTGTCTGCCTCCTTTACGGAAGGCTATTTGGGGCTGAAGTTATTTGATTTATTCGTTTCCCTGCGGCACGCGGTGACAATGACTGTCCCCTGGCATTTCATAGGTTGCTTCGCAAGCCACCCTAAAATCCAGTACAGAGACTGGCCTACCTCGCAGAACCGTTGTGTGGTTTTCCGAGAGAGCTCTGCAAAGAACTTCAAGGGCTCCAAGAGGAACACATTACAAGTGCTACCACCTAGGGTTGCCAACCTCCAGGCGGGGCCAGGCGGTCTCCCACAATTACGACTGATCTCCAGGCAAGAGAGATAATTTCCCTTGGAGAATACGGCACTTAAAATATGGAACTTAAAATAAAACCATGCTTAAAACATCAGCACCCTTGCAGTATTTTGTTGATTTAACAGTGCCCGATAACTCTTGCTCTGAATTCTTGCATCAAAATGTCTGTGCTGTTGCAATCTTGAGTCTGCTGTTCAGGGGTGTATCCGTAAGCTGCAAACCTACGATGACGCAGCAGCAGCAGAACTGGAAGAAGAAGCTGAAGACAGCCAGTTTCACTGCAGGGCCTGAGAGAAGCCCTCCGGGGGCCTGATCCGGACCCCGGGCCGCATGTTTGACATCCCTGCACTACACCAAACTGGCTCTGGAGGGGGGACACTCTATGGCATTATAGAGAAGAAGAAGAAGAAGAAGAAGAAGAAGAAGAAGAAGAAGAAGAAGAAGAAGAAGAAGAAGAAGAAGAAGAAGAAGAAGAAGAAGAAGAAGAAGAGGAAGAGGAAGAGGAAGAGGAGGAGGAGGAGGAGATTGGATTTATACTCCGCCCTTCACTGCCCAAAGGCGTCTCAGAGAGGCTGACAATCTCCTTCCCCTTCCCCTCCCCACAACAGACACCCTGTGAGGTAGGTGGGGCTGAGAGAACTTCAGACAGAGACGGCTCTTTTTCAAGAACAGCTGTGCCAGAGCTTGTGACTGACCCTAGGTTACATCAGCAGGTGCAAGTGGAGGAGTGGGGAATCAAACCCGGTTCTCCCAGATTACAGTCCGCGCACTTCACCACTACACCAAACTGGCTCTCTTCTGACCAAACCTCTCCCTCCCCGGGCACCGTCTCAAAATCTACAGAAATTTCCCAATCTATAGTTGGCGACGCTGTCACCACTGCACAGTCCTCTAGATGTGAATTCAAAGCCATAAAGGACATATTTGTTTATCTGCAGAATTTATTTCCCACTCTCCTGCCCATTCAGGGCCACCGAGGCGGCTACCAGTTAAAAGCAGAATGCCATAAAACCATTGTATGGGGTTGGACCTTGGAGAGCTTTTCCTCTCACAGTAGAAAGTGCACCGTTAGTGGAACAGATCCGTGGGATAGAACCGGTAGAGCATCCGCCCATTGCTTCATCAGTGAAGCCACGTTCCCCCCCCCCCAGAACCATTCAGAGAAAAGGGAAAGGCTTCATTTATTCTTACCTGCCCTAATTGTACAATGAAGTTTCCCCTTCCCTCCAGAATCATTCAGAGAGAAGGTTAAGCTTTTTTTAAAAAAAACTTTCCTTACCTTCACTTGCCAAAATCATGCAATGAGGACACGTTTCCCATTCCCCCCAGAACCATTCAGAGAGAAGGCGAAGCTATTTTGGCTTCACTTACCCTTACTCACCCTAATCGTACAATGGGGGACATGTTTCCCCTTCCCTCCAGAACCATTCAGAGAGAAGGCTATTTTGGCTGCACTTACGCTTATTTGCCCGAATTGTACGATGAAGACATCTATCCCCTTCCCTCCAGAATCTTTCGAAGAGACGGTTAAGCTTTTTTCGTTAGACTTCCCTTACCCTCACTTGCCAAAATTGTACAATGAGGACATGTTTCTCCTTCCCACCAGAACCATTCAGAGAGAAGGTTAAGCTTTTTTAAAAACTTCCCTTACCCTCACTTGCCAAAACCATTCAATGAGGACATGTTTCCCCTTCCCCCAGAACCATTCAGAGAGAAAGTGAAGCTATTTTGACTTCAATTACCCTTATTTGCCCTAATCGTACAATGAGGACATGTTTCCCCTTCCCTCCAGAACCATTCAGAGAGAAGGTGAAGCTATTTTGACTTCAATTACCCTTATTTGCCCGAATCGTACAATGAAGACATGTTTCCCCTTCCCTCCAGAATCATTCAGAGAGAAAGTGAAGCTATTTTGACTTCAATTACCCTTATTTGCCCTAATCGTACAATGAGGACATGTTTCCCCTTCTCTCCAGAACCAATCAGAGAGAAGGTGAAGCTATTTTGATTTCAATTACCCTTATTTGCCCGAATCGTACAATGAAGACATGTTTCCCCTTCCCTCCAGAATCATTCAGAGAGAAGGTGAAGCTATTTTGACTTCAATTACCCTTATTTGCCCTAATCGTACAATGAGGACATGTTTCCCCTTCCCTCCAGAACCAATCAGAGAGAAGGTGAAGCTATTTTGATTTCAATTACCCTTATTTGCCCGAATCGTACAATGAAGACATGTTTCCCCTTCCCTCCAGAATCATTCAGAGAGAAGGTTAAGCTTTTTTTAAAAAAACTTCCTTTACCTTCACTTGCCAAAACCATTCAATGAGGACATATTTCCCCTTCCCTCCAGAACCAATCAGAGAGAAGGTGAAGCTATTTTGGCTTCACTTACCATTACTTGCCCTAATCGTACAATGAAGACGTGTTTCCCCTTCCCTCCAGAACCATTCAGAGAGACGGTTAAGCTTTTTTTTTTACTTCCCTTACCTTCACTTGCCAAAATCGTACAATGAGGACATGTTTCTCCTTCCCCACTGAACCATTCAGAGAGAAGGCAAAGCTATTTTGGCTTCACTTACCCTGACTTGCCCTAATTATACAATGAAGACATCTTTCCCCTTCCCTCCAGAATAATTCGGAGAGCTTTTTAATATTTCCCTACCTTCACTTGCCGAAATCATACAATGAGGATACGTTTCCCCTTCCCTCCAGAACCATTCAGAGAGAAGGTTAAGCTTTTTTTAAACTTCCCTTACCCTCACTTGCCGAAATCATACAACGAGGACATGTTTCTCCTTCTCCGCAAAACCATTCAGTGAGAAGGCTATCTTTGGCTTCACTTACCCTCACTTGCCCTAACTGTACAATGAGGACATGTCTCCTCTTCTCCCCAGAATCTGACCATTCAGTCAGAGGAGGTTCTCCTTGAGGATAGCTAGATCCACCCCAATCTCATTTTCGGAATACCAGTGATGGGGATGCGGCGGATAAATTGCATGGGGGTGAAGGTTGCAGGCAGGTAGGGCTGTTAGTACCCCCTGTTCACCTTTGGTACTAAAAACCACACCCACTCAAATGTATATACAATTGGAGGGCAGGCTTGGGTTTCAACAACAGGGTGTGCTCACCCAACACCCTTTCTCCCTTTCTCACAATACAAGAACTCGTGGGCACTCCATGAAATTGCTGAGCAGTCGGGTTAGAACAGATAAAAGGAAATACTTCTTCACCCAAAGAGTGATTAACATATGGAACTCACTGCCACAGGAGGTGGTGGCAGCTACAAGCATGGACAGTTTCAAGAGGGAATTAGGTAAACATATGGAGCAGAGGTCCATCAGTGGCTATTAGCCACAGGGTATAGATGGGAACTCTCAGTCTGGGGCAGGTGATGCACTCTATTCTTGGTGCTGGGAGGGGGCAGCAGTTGGAGGGCTTCTAGTGTCCTGGCCCCACTGCTGGACCTCCTGAGGGCACCTGGTATTTTTGGCCACTGTGTGACAGAGTGTTGGACTAGATGGGCCATTGGCCTGATTCAACATTGGCTTCTCTTATGTTCTTATGTTCTTATGTAACATGTAGTTTGAGGCTCAGTTCGCCGTTGATTTCAGAGCGAGGTGCATTGGTTTGCAGAACAAGAGGCGGGTTCTGGTCCAACAGAACCTTAGAGATTGACAAGGCTTTTTTGGCTTTTGAGAGTCAAATTTCCCTTCTTCAGATACCAGCTTTGCCTCTCAAAAACTCATCCCCCGAAAATCGGGTCGTTCTCTAAAGGTGCCACTGGATTCGAATCGAGCCATTAAAGCAGGTGGTATCTCTCAATGCCGCGACCATTTTTGCTCTCACGTGCCGCGAATGACAGAGCCTCTTAGCCCAGGCTCCTCTGCTTGTAAAACGAGGGATTCAATGGGATTCAAACCCATTTGTGATGGCCAGTCTGTCACCGGCTAAGGTCGCAGACAGAGGGAAAGAAATGAGGTGTCAAATTAAAGCACAGAACATACTGTTAGCTTGTCTGGCCCTCAGATCTGATAATGGAAAGATGGAAAACATCCATGGAAGGAAAACACAGACTTGAAAACCTCCACATTTATTGGCAGTGAGAGCTCGGGCGTCAGTATATTGAATGACCCCTCTTTAGCGACTGGGTTCAAGAGCTGAGGAGGTACGGAACGTTCACAAACATTACCAGTCTTCATAAATTTAGCAGAGGAAAACTTATCAGCATGCCAGGGCTTAGGGTCCAGATGGATCCGTTAGGGTCCAGAGAAGTACCCTTCTCTTTCTATCTACTCTGTCTAAGGGAGGGGCTATGGCTCAGTGGCAGAGCCTCTGCTTGGCATGCGGAAGGTCCCAGGTTCAATCTCCGGCATCTCCAGTTAAAAAGGACCAGGCAGGAGGTGATGGGAAAGACCTCTGCCTGAGACCCTGGAGAGCTGTAAGGAGGAGGTGATGGGAAAGACCTCGGCTTGAGACCCTGGAGAGCTGTAAAGAGGAGCCGTGGCTCAGTGGATGATCATCTGCTTGGCGTGCAGAAGGTCCCAGGTTCAGTCCCCGGCGTTTCCAGTTAAAAAGGACCAGGCAGGAGGTGATATGAAAGAACTACTGCCTGAGACCCAGAGAACCACTGCCCATCTCAGTAGACAATACTGACCTCAATGGCCTGACTCAATGTCAGGCAGCTTCGTGTATTCATGCCTACCCACTTGCCCTCCCTACAACAACCCTGTGAGGTAGGTTATGTTGAGAATGAACAATTTTAAGTGGTCCCGGCTGGATCACCCGGCCGATTGGGGATTTTGGACCGAGATCTTCCCAGTCCTAGTTCAACATTCCAGCACCTTCTCCATATCGGTGATTCCCCACTGCTCCACGTGCAGCTGCTGGTGTGACCTTGGGTCAGCCACAAGTTCTCTCAGAGCTCTACTCTCAAGGGCAGTCCTCGAAAGAGCTCTCTCGGCCCCCACCCACCTCACAGGGTGTCTGTTGTGGGGAGGGGAAGGGAAAGGAGATCGGAAGCCGCTCTGAGACTCCTTCGGGTAGTGAAGGGCGGGGTATAAATCCAATCTCGTCTTCTCTTCTTCTTCTTCTCCTCTCAGAGCTCTCTCAGCCCCACCTCCCTCACAGGGTGTCTGTTGTGGGGAGGGGAAGGGAAAGGAGATCGGAAGCCGCTCTGAAGACTCCTTCGGGTAGTGAAGGGCGGGGTATAAATCCAATCTCGTCTTCTCTTCTTCTTCTTCTCCTCTCAGAGCTCTCTCAGCCCCACCTCCCTCACAGGGTGTCTGTTGTGGGGAGGGGAAGGGAAAGGAGATCGGAAGCCGCTCTGAGACTCCTTCGGGTAGTGAAGGGCGGGGTATAAATCCAATCTCGTCTTCTCTTCTTCTTCTTCTCCTCTCAGAGCTCTCTCAGCCCCACCTCCCTCACAGGGTGTCTGTTGTGGGGAGGGGAAGGGAAAGGAGATCGGAAGCCGCTCTGAGACTCCTTCGGGTAGTGAAGGGCGGGGTATAAATCCAATCTCGTCTTCTCTTCTTCTTCTTCTCCTCTCAGAGCTCTCTCAGCCCCACCTCCCTCACAGGGTGTTTGTTGTGGGGAGAGGAAGGGAAAGGAGATCGGAAGCCGCTCTGAGACTCCTTCGGGTAGTGAAGGGCGGGGGTATAAATCCAGTCTCCACCTCCTCCTTCTCCTCTTAACAGTCCCACAGCCATGTGATACCTGGAAGCCCCATCTGATGCAGAATGCGGCCTCACGGGTCCTTACGGGGACACCTCGGATGGCACGTATTCAATCTGTGCTACATGAGCTGCACTGGTTTCCGGTGGAGCACCGGGTCAGGTTCAAGGTGCTGGTTTTGACCTTTAAGGCCCTTAGTGGTCAGGGACCCACATAACTTCGACACCGCCTCTCTCAGTATGCTCCGAGGAGGAGGAGGACAAGGAGAAGAAGAAGAAGAAGAAGAAGTTGGATTTATACCCTGCCCTTCACTCGGAGTCTCAGGTAAAAGGTAGAGGTTCCCTTGCTCAAAAGCGAGTCGAATCCGACTCTAGGGTTGCGGTGCTCATCTCCGTTTCAAAGCCGAAGAGCCAGCGCTGTCCGAAGACGTTTCCGTGGTCATGTGGCCGGCATGACTAAACACCAAGGCACACGGTTCGAACTGCTAGGTTGGCAGGAGCTGGAACTAGAGACGGGAGCTCACTCCATCTTGCGGCACCCGGGTCTTGAACTGCTGAACTACTGACCTTCCACAGCCTGCAGTTCAGCGTCTCAGAGTGGCTTCCAACCTCCTAACCTTCCTCTCCACACAACCCTCTGAGGTCGGCAGGGCTGAGAGAGCTCTGGGGGAACTGCCCTGGAGAGAACAGCTCGGAGAGAACTGTGACTCACCCAAGGTCACCCAGCCAGCTGCATGTGGAGGAGTGGGGAATCAAAACTGCCTCTCCAGATTAGAGTCCACTGCTCTTAACCACTACGCCAAACTCTTCACTACTACACCAAAGAGTGTTACGCTTGTTAAGTAAGAACTTCCCAGTGGTCCCCGGCCCGAGAGAGATCCGGCTGTCCTGAAACAGGGCCAGGGCTTGGCGGAATTCTCTGCTGGAGAACATCCCTGCCCTGGGGGAGTTGTTACCTTTCTGCACGGCGTGTAAGGCCGAGATGTTCCGCCCAGCGTTCGGTTGAGGACAGCGGCGGTACAGCGTGTCGTCTGGCACTCTCGACCCCGCCATTCTCCGCAAGCCACCCCCACCCCCGGGAAGGCTCGTGAAATCTGAAATTTTCTCGCTGTCTTGGAATGGTTATTATTACCGCTGATGGATGCACTACATATTTTACTGTAGGCTTCAAACTTTCAGTTATTTATTGTACGTTCCTTTCTGTTGTAAGCCACCCTGAGCCCTGAGCTTGCAGGGAAGGGCGGCCGAGAAATTTAATCAAATGAATTTTTTTTAAAAATAAATAAATAGAAATAAGCAATGTTCCCTCTAAGCTGCGGAGTCCTGTGAGCAAAAATTCTACTCTGTGAGCTATGGGCATTGAAGTTGTGAGAGAGCCATTTGGCTGCTGCATGAATTAGTTTGCTCTGGAGCCCTCTTTCCTGAGCTAAGACAAAAAAATGTGTGCGCTGGAGGCTAAAAAATGGTGAGCTAGCTGACACTAATTCAGCTTAGAGGGAACACTGGAAATAAGTTAATTGAGTACATTAAAGAAGAAGAAGAAGAAGAAAAGGAAGAGATTGGATTCATACCCCACCCTTCACTACCCAGAGGAGTCCCAGAGCGGCTTACAAACTCCTTTCCCTCCCCCTCCCCCTCCCCACAACAGACACCCTGTGAGGTAGGCGGGGCTGAGAGAACTTCTGACAGAAACTGTCCTTGAGAGAACAGCTGTGCCAGAGCTTGTGACTGACCCAAGGTCACACCAGCAGCTGCATGTGGAGAAGTGGGGAATCAAACCCGGTTCTTCTAGATTAGAGTCTGCAGACTTAACCACTACACCAAACCCTTGAGAAAACAGCTCTGAGAGAACTCGTGACTGACCCAAGGTCACATCAGCAGGTGCAAGTGGAGGAGTGGGGAATCAAACCCGGTTCTCTCAGATTAGAGTCCACTGCTCTTAACCACTACACCAAACCCTTGAAAGAACAGCTCTGAGAGAACTTGTGACTCACCCAAGGTCACACCAGCAGCTGCATGTGGAGGAGTGGGGAATCAAACCCAGTTCTCCTAGATTAGAGTCCGCCGCTCTTAACCACTACACCAAACCCTTGAGAGAACAGCTCTGAGAGAGCTTGTGACTGACCCAAGGTCATACCAGCAGCTGCAAGTGGAGGAGTGGGGAATCAAATTCGGTTCTCCCAGATTAGAGTCCGTGCACTTAACCACTACACCAAACTGGCTCTCCGTTCTTGCAGGCTCCAAGCAGCCAAACCGGAGTGCAGCCAGCCTGCTGAACCTTGGTATAAATCACCGCCGAAGGCATCATCCTAGGGTCGCCAGGCGTTACCTGTGTGCTGGTGGGGGGCGGACCCTCTCTCTGCCTAGGAACCCCCCCACACACAACATGCCCTGCACGATGACATCACCTCCAGGTGATGTCATTGCCCCAGGTACGTTGGCGTGGACAGGGTACTTGGGGGGCGGGGGTCCCCCTGCCGGCTGGATCAGGGGTGGCAGATCGGGGGCCCCAAAAGTGGGCAACCCCCCACCCTCGTCGGGAATGGGAATCCTACTTTATCCCCTTCCAACCAGCCTCCGTCAGAGGGCAGGCAATTCCTCGGGGCGTGGTTGGAGTATTCCCTCACACACAATGAAGCGTTACCTGCCCTGACAGGGAGCTCACCTGCTGAGTCCCTGTTGCCGAATTTGGGGTTTGAAAAGCCTGGACCTTTCTGTTTTTCTGCGCTATGTCGGTTTTGCTATAACTGACTTTGGTTTCTCGGTTCAGAAGCCCCATAAGCCTTTGCTCCTTTGCCGCAAGCCCAGGCCTGGAAACTAAGGCCTTGCCCTGTAGATGTACCTTTGCCTGAATTCACATCCCCCGGCCTTCCAAGCGCCAGGCTCCAAAGCCTAAACATATCTGTCTAGGTCTTTTTGACACTGCAGTTAATAAAAATATTTCTGGGGCTAAAGGACATACTAGCAAAAAAGGCACATTTTATCCACTTAGGATCGGCTGGTATTTGGCAAGCATGGTCTATTTTTAATTGACTCCTCCCTTGATTCCCATTGGCTGAAAAGAGAATGAAAAGAAGGCTTTGGGCTTTGTTCGGGGCTGTTTGGCCAACACCCCAACTGGGCTTGAGTGGGGTCTTGGTTAGGCATGCGGACTCTACTCTGGGAGAACCGGGTTTGATTTCCCCACGCCTCCACTTGCAGCTGCTGGTGTGACCTTGGGTCAGTCACAAGTTCTCTCAGAGCTGTTCTCTCAAGGGCAGTTCTCGGGAGAGCTCTCTCGGCCCCACCTACCTCACAGGGTGTCTGTTGTGGGGAGGGGAAGGGAAAGGGATTGTAAGCCAGTCTGAGACTCCTTCACGTAGTGAAGGGCGGGGTATAAATCCAATCTCTTCTTCTCTTCTTCTTCTTGGGAAAGGGTTGCCTTGGGTTGCCAGCCTCCAGGAGTTGGCTAGAGATCTCCTGGGATGAGAACTTATCTCTGGGTGACAGAGATAGTTCCCCTGGAGAAGATGGCTGCTCTGGTAGGCAGACTCTATGGCATTTATACCTCCTTGGAGTCCCTTGGGCTTGCCAGGTCTGGGTTGGAAAATACCTGGAGACTTTGGGGGTGGACCCGGGAGAGGGCAGGGTTTGGGGAGGGGAGGGGCCTCAGCATGGTACAATGCCCATAGAGTCTGCCCTTCAAAGCAGCCATTTTCTCCAGGGGAAGCCAACCACGAGAGATCACGGGCGGAAGTGGAAACCCAGAAACAACACCCGTGACAAAAGTGACGAAGAGTCAATAAAGATAGGCCACAAAATCGTCTACTGTAGTCATTCTGTAGAAAATTCTCTTCTATCATCGCTCGCACGCAACGAACGCTGCGCCTTGTAAACAACCCGTTTCACAAGAATGGCTTTATCTGAGCGTGTAGCAATCACAGTTCTTATCAATTACTGCTTGTCGACTCTTGAAGGAAACATTCCATGTTGACTGTCTAATAACAGGACCCAGGGTCTCCACAATGTGAAGTCCCCCCTCCCCCAAAAGTCCCTCCCCTCCCCAAACCCCTGTTCCTCAGGCTCCTCCCCCCAATCTCCAGATGTTTCCCAATGTGGAGTCGGCAGCCCTTGGTCGGCCCCACCTGGCCTCTGGCATTCTTGGCAAGAGTCACCTGGAATGATAATCTCTCCGGGCATGCGCCCTGCTCACAGAGATCAGCACCAAAGGATTGCCTTTCTGTTTCCAGCCGGCCGGCCAGCTGAGATCTTCCTTCGGAACCTCGACTTTCCAAGCCCACCTCTACCGAGATGCTAGACAGGTGATGACCTAGGATGGCGTTTATTCTGGGGCGGTGCTGAAGCTCTAGAGACCTACAAAGATCTGGCAAACCAACTCGCCTCTGCTGCAACTCACTAGCCACATTCACACGGTGCAGCAAGCGCACGTGCCAAGGCAGGTTGCCAACCTACAGGTAGGGCCTGCAGATCTTCTGGAATTACAACATCTACAGAACTACAAAGATTGGCTCCCCTAGAGAAAATGATAGCTTTGGAGGGTGGAGTCTGTGACACTAAATCCCTCCTCTCCCTAAACCCCACCATCCCTAGGCTCCACCCACAAATCCCCAGGAATGTTCCAACTCAGAGTTGGCAACCCTAGTTTGTAAAATAGATTAAGATGGGCAGAGCCGTGTTAGGCTGTCTGTGGCTGTAGAAAAGAGCAAGAGTCCAGTAGCACCTTAAAGACTGACAAAAATTGTGATAGATCAAGATGGGTGGCCGTGTTAGTTGGTCTGTAGCAGTCCAGCAGCACCTTAAAGACTAACAAAAGCACTTTAAAGACTAACAAAAGCATTTTAAAGACTAACAAAACTGGTGATAAATCAAGATGGGTAGCCGTGTTAGTTGGTCTGTAGCAGTAGAAAAGATAAAGAGTCCAGCAGCACCTTAAAGACTAACAAAAGCACTTTAAAGACTCACAAAAGCACTTTAAAGACTAACAAAATTGGTGATAGATCAAGATGGGTGGCCATGTTAGTTGGTCTGTAGCAGTAGAAAAGATAAAAGAGCCCAGCAGCACCTTAAAGACTAACAAAAGCACTTTAAAGATTAAGAAAATTGGTGATGGATCAAGATGGTTGACCGTGTTCGTCGGTCTGTAGCAGTAGAAAAGAGCAAGAGTCCAGCAGCACCTTAAAGACTCACAAAAGCACTTTAAAGACTAACAAAATTGGTGATAGATCAAGATGGGTGGCCGTGTTAGTCGGTCTGTAGCAGTAGAAAAGACCAAGAGTCCAGGAGCACCTTAAAGACTAACAAAAGCACTTTAAAGACTAACAAAATTGGTGATAGATCAAGATGGGTGGCCGTGTTAGTCAGTCTGTAGCAGCAGAAAAGATAAAGGGCCCAGCAACACCTTAAAGACTCACAAAAGCACTTTAAAGACTAACAAAATTGGTGATAGATCAAGATGGGTGGCCGTGTTGGTCTGTAGCAGTAGAAAAGATAAAGAGTCCAGCAGCACCTTAAAGGCTCACAAAAGCACTTTAAAGACTAACAAAACTGGTGATAGATCAAGATGGGTGGCCATGTTAGTTGGTCTGTAGCACTAGAAAAGACCAAGAATCCAGGAGCACCTTAAAGACTAACAAAAGCACTTTAAAGACTAACAAAATTGGTGATAGATCAAAATGGGTGGCTGTGTTAGTTGGTCTGTAGCAGTAGAAAAGATAAAGAGCCCAGCAGCACCTTAAAGACTAACAAAAGCACTTTAAAGACTAACAAAACTGGTGATAGATCAAGATGGGTGGCCGTGTTAGTTGGTCTGTAGCAGTAGAAAAGAGCAAGAGTCCAGCAGCACCTTAAAGACTCACAAAAGCACTTTAAAGACTAAGAAAATTGGTGATGGATCAAGATGGTGGGCCTGTTCGTCGGTCTGTAGCAGTAGAAAAGAGCCAGAGGCCAGTGGCACCTTAAAGACTAACAAAAAGCACCTTAAAGACTAACAAAAAGCACTTTAAAGACTAACAAAAAGCACCTTAAAGACTGACACCTTAAAGATATCTCCATGGAAGGCACCACATTTAGCCGTACAGCTTAGAAATCCATCAGCCTTGTGAAGAAACCCGCACAGGTACAAATAGACACCTTTCTCCGCAAATGCAGAGGGCTATTGTCTTTCGCCTGCTACTGCCATTCGGCATCTGAAATCACCCCACTCTTTGATATATAGGACAGATGGGCTCCCATTCCAGCTGTTATCTGAAGAAGTGAGCTGTAACTCACGAGAGCTCCTCCCCTGCCAGGAATTTTGTTAGCCTTTAAAGTGCTGCCGGAGTCTCGCTCTTTCCTATCGCTAGTCTGTGTGAAAAAGCCAATGCGAACATTTACTTTACAAATGAAACCAGGGACCGGTACCTGGATAAATGTGTGGTTTCGATTGTACGTTCGGCTGTGCATGTGCTGAATACAAACATGAGGGTGACTCAATGTACGTGTAAAGAGAAGAATCCAATGTTCACCGGTTGTACGCAGGTTCACTCTAGCTCGTAAACGTGGCTACTAAGTAACCTCGGACAGACGTCTTTCTCTCCACCTCCGCTTCCCCTCCCTGCGACGCGGAGATCGTACTGACCTACCTTCACGGGATTGTTGTATGTAGCCCAATGAGATACCACATGTGTAACGCTTTCTACAAAAACATCTTCCATAGAAGGTTAGGGCATGTGGTTAACATAAGAACACACGAACATAAGAGAAGCCAATGTTGAATCAGGCCAATGGCCCATCTAGTCCAACATTCTGTTACACAGCGGCCAAAATATACCAGGTGCCATCAGGAGGTCCAGCAGTGGGGCCAGGACACCAGAAGCCCTCCCACTGCTGCCCCCCCCGCACCAAGAATAGAGTGCATCACCTGCCCCAGACTGAGAGTTCCCATCTATACCCTGTGGCTAAGAGCCACTGAGGGACTTCTGCTCCATATGTTTATCCAATTCCCTCTTGAAACTGTCCATGCTTATAGCTGCCACCTCCTCCTGTGGCAGTGAATTCCACGTGTCAATCACTCTTTGGGTGAAGAAGGACTTCCTTTTATCTTTTCTAACCCGACTGCTCAGCAATTTCACTGAGTGCCCACGAGTTCTTGTATTGTGAGAAAGGGAGAAAAGTACTTCTTTCTCAACCTGCTCTATCCCATGCGTGATCTTATAAACCCCGATCATGTCACCCCTCAGCCGTTGTTTCTCCAAGCTAAAGAGCCCCAAGCGTTTTAACCTTTCTTCATAGGGTTTTGGCTTGCCTGGAACCGCCCGGAGTAGAATAAAGAAGAAGAGGTCTTCTTTTGGGGTGGTGCCGAGAAAAGAATTTTAGGATTTCTCATCTGCCAACCTTCTCTCATTCACTCACCTGTGGGTTTGCCAACCTCCAGGTGACAATGGAAGGAACCTGAGGACCTTTCCTCCCTCTCCTAATTCGAGGGCATCCAACGAAGCTGATGGGCAGTAGATTCAGGACAGACAAAAGGACGTACTTTTTTACACAGCAAGTGATTAGGTCTATCATTGCTATTAGCCCTGGGCACTAAAGGGAACCTCCATGTTCAGATGCAGTCAACCTCTGAATCCCAGAGCCAGGAGGCAACATCAGGTGAAGGCCTTGGCCTCTATGCCCTGTAGTTGGCCCTCCGGAGGAACTGGTTGGCCACCATGTAAGATGAGACAGGATGCTGGACTAGATGGACCAGTGGTCTCATCCAGCAGGACTCTTCTGAGGTTCTTATGAAGGCCTCGGCCTCCATGCCCTGTTGCTGGCCCTCCGGAGGAACCAGTTGGCCACCATGTAAGATGAGACAGGATGCTGGACTAGATGAACCAGTGGTCACATCCAGCAGGGCTCTTCTGAGGTTCTTATGAAGGCCTTGGCCTCTATGTCCTGTTGTCAGCCCTCTGGAGGAACTGATTGGCCACCATGTAAGATGAGACAGGATGCTGGACTAGATGAACCAGTGGTCACATCCAGCAGGGCTCTTCTGAGGTTCTTATGAAGGCCTTGGCCTCTATGTCCTGTTGTCAGCCCTCTGGAGGAACTGATTGGCCACCATGTAAGATGAGACAGGATGCTGGACTAGATAGACCAGTGGTCTCATCCAGCAAGGCTCTTCTGAGGTTCTTATGAAGGCTTTGGCCTATATGTCCTGTTGTCAGCACTCTGGAGGAACTGGTTGGCCACCATGTAAGATAAGACAGGATGCTGGACTAGATGGACCAGTGGTCTCATCCAGCAGGGCTCTTCTGAGGTTCTTATGAAGGCCTTGGTCTCTATGTCCTGTTGTCAGCCCTCTGGAGGAACTGATTGGCCACCATGTAAGATGAGACAGGATGCTGGACTAGATGGACCAGTGGTCTCATCCAGCAGGGCTCTTCTGATGTTCTGATGAAGGCCTCGGCCTCTATGCCCTGTTGTTGACCCTCCGGAGGAACTTATTGGCCACCATATAATATGAGACACGATGCTGGACTAGATGGACCAGTGGTCTCATCCAGCAGGACTCTTCTGAGGTTCTTATGAAGGCCTCGGCCTCTATGCCCTGTTGTTGACCCTCCGGAGGAACTTATTGGCCACCATGTAATATGAGACAGGATGCTGGACTAGATGGACCAGTGGTCTCATCCAGCAGGGCTCTTCTGATGTTCTGATGAAGGCCTCGGCCTCTATGCCCTGTTGTTGACCCTCCGGAGGAACTTATTGGCCACCATGTAATATGAGACAGGATGCTGGACTAGATGGACCAGTGGTCTCATCCAGCAGGGCTCTTCTGATGTTCTGATGAAGGCCTCGGCCTCTATGCCCTGTTGTTGACCCTCCGGAGGAACTTATTGGCCACCATGTAATATGAGACAGGATGCTGGACTAGATGGACCAGTGGTCTCATCCAGCAGGGCTCTTCTGATGTTCTGATGAAGGCCTCGGCCTCTATGCCCTGTTGTTGACCCTCCGGAGGAACTGGTTGGCTACCATGTAATATGAGACAGGATGCTGGACTAGATGGACCAGTGGTCTCATCCAGCAGGGCTCTTCTGATGGTCTGATGAAGGCCTCGGCCTCTATGCCCTGTTGTTGACCCTCCGGAGGAACTGGTTGGCCACCATGTAAGATGAGACAGGATGCTGGACTAGATGGACCAGTGGTCTCATCCAGCAGGACTCTTCTGAGGTTCTTATGAAGGCCTCGGCCTCTATGCCCTGTTGTTGACCCTCCGGAGGAACTTATTGGCCACCATGTAATATGAGACAGGATGCTGGACTAGATGGACCAGTGGTCTCATCCAGCAGGGCTCTTCTGATGTTCTGATGAAGGCCTCGGCCTCTATGCCCTGTTGTTGACCCTCCGGAGGAACTTATTGGCCACCATGTAATATGAGACAGGATGCTGGACTAGATGGACCAGTGGTCTCATCCAGCAGGGCTCTTCTGATGTTCTGATGAAGGCCTCGGCCTCTATGCCCTGTTGTTGACCCTCCGGAGGAACTGGTTGGCCACCATGTAATATGAGACAGGATGCTGGACTACATGGACCAGTGGTCTCATCCAGCAGGGCTCTTCTGATGTTCTGATGAAGGCCTCGGCCTCTATGCCCTGTTGTTGACCCTCCGGAGGAACTGGTTGGCCACCATGTAAGATGAGACAGGATGCTGGACTAGATGGACCAGTGGTCTCATCCAGCAGGACTCTTCTGAGGTTCTTATGAAGGCCTCGGCCTCTATGCCCTGTTGTTGACCCTCCGGAGGAACTTATTGGCCACCATGTAATATGAGACAGGATGCTGGACTAGATGGACCAGTGGTCTCATCCAGCAGGGCTCTTCTGAGGTTCTGATGAAGGCCTCGGCCTCTATGCCCTGTTGTTGACCCTCCGGAGGAACTGGTTGGCCACCATGTAAGATGAGACAGGATGCTGGACTAGATGGACCAGTGGTCTCATCCAGCAGGGCTCTTCTGAGGTTCTTATGAAGGCCTTGGCCTCTATGTCCTGTTGTCAGCCCTCTGGAGGAACTGATTGGCCACCATGTAAGATGAGACAGGATGCTGGACTAGATGGACCAGTGGTCTCATCCAGCAGGGCTCTTCTGAGGTTCTTATGAAGGCCTTGGCCTCTATGTCCTGTTGTCAGCCCTCTGGAGGAACTGATTGGCCACCATGTAAGATGAGACAGGATGCTGGACTAGATGGACCAGTGGTCTCATCCAGCAGGGCTCTTCTGAGGTTCTTATGAAGGCCATGGCCTCCATACCGTGTTGTTGGCCCTCCGGAGGAACCAGTTGGTCACCATGTAAGATGAGACAGGATGCTGGACTAGATGGACCAGTGGTCTCATCCAGCAGGGCTCTTCTGAGGTTCTTATGAAGGCCTCGGCCTCCATGCCCTGTTGTTGGCCCTCTGGAGGAACCAGTTGGCCACCATGTAATATGAGACAGGATGCTGGACTAGATGGACCAGTAGTCTGATCCAGCAGGGCTCTTCCGAGGTTCTTAAGAACATAAGAGAAGCCAATGTTGAATCAGGCCAATGGCCCATCTAGTCCAACCCTCTGTCACACAGTGGCCAGAAATACCAGGTGCCATCAGGAGGTCCAGCAGTAGGGCCAGGACACTAGAAGCCCTCCCACTGAAGCCCTCCCACTTATGAAGGCCTCGGCCTCCATGCCCTGTTGTTGGCCCTCCAGAGGAACTGGTTGGCCACCATGTAAGGTGAGACAGGTTGCTGGACTAGCCGGACCAGTGGTCTGATCCAGCAGGGCCCTTCTGAGGTTCTTATGCTCTCCTTCACCCTAGCCCGTCATTCCAACCACTGTACAACACTACCACTCAGCCAGTGTCTGGTCTCTGTCGGAAACCGAATGACTGCCTTTTTGTCTGACCCGACCCCACTTCTCTTCGTGTTTTCAATAGCCTTCAAGCCCAAGCTCTTGGGCCATCATTCGACCTGGCTTGTTTGTTCGTCTGGAAAAAGAAATTGTCTCTACATTATAACGAGACATTCCCTTCGGGGACATTAGGAATGAAATTCGGCAGCGGTTTCGTTCCGCTTGGATTTCGTCAAACCCTAGGCCCCTCTTCCTTCCCGGCTAGTTCTCCACTGCTAAATGGGATGAATGAGTGCATCTTTTTCTTAAATCGGGTGCAGGGGAGGAGGAAGTAACGGGGTTCCCATAGCACCCATGCCTTGGAGAATGTCGTTCCCCCCTACTTGAGTGTCCCAATTATCCTGGCATTCCTAGCATTGAAGCTGCCCCTGACTGTACGGCCCATTGAGTTAGACCAGGAAAAGAAAAGGATGTGTACAGTTCTGGTCACCACACCTCAAAAAGGATATTATAGCATCGGGAAAAGTGCAGGAAAAAGGCAACTAGAATGATAAAAGGGCTGCAACACTTTCCCTGTGAAGAAAGGTTAAAACGCTTGGGGCTCTTTAGCTTGGAGAAACAACGGCTGAGGGGGTGACACGATCGAGGTTTATAAGATTATGCATGGGATAGAGTGGGTGGAGAAAGAGGTGCTTTCCTCTCTTTCGCACAATACAAGAACTCGCGGGCACTCCATGAAATTGCTGAGCGGTCGGGGATCAAAGGGAGTCCTTCTTCACCCAAAGAGCGATTAACACATGGAATTCACTGCCACAGGAGGTGGTGGCAGCTACAAGCATGGACAGCTTCAAGAGGGAATTAGATAAGCACAAGAGGCGGGACCCACGATACTCGCGGGGGGGGGGAGTATTCCCGCCGCCAAGCTTCCCCCTCCCTCCCCCCCAGCAGCGGCGGCGGCAGCAGCGGCGAGGCCAGCTGGCCCGCCGAGATTCCCCCTCCCCAGCAGCAGCGGAGGGGCGGCGAGGCTGGACGGCCCCTCAAGCCTCCCCCTCCCTCCCAAGCAACAGGGCAGCGGCAGCGGCGACGTCGGGGGGGGAGGCCGGCCGGCCAGCTGGCCCGCCAAGCCTCCCCCTCCCTTTCAAGGAGCAGAGCGGCGGCGGCGACAGCGGTGAGGGGGGAGGCCGGCCGGCTGGCCCGCCAAGCTTCACCCTCCCTCCCCAGCGGCGAGGCCGGCTGCCCGCCAAGCCTCCCCCTTCCTCCCTCCCCAGCAGCAGCGGCAGAGGCGAGGCCGGCTGGCCCGCCAAGCCTTCTCCCACCCTCCCATCCCTTGACGGCGCGGCGGCAACGGCCAGTTTGTAGAGCGTTCTTGCGCATACGCAGGAACGCTCTTACTTTTTTGGGGATTTAGATATTCCCCTTACATTTTAAAAAACTTTTAAGATTTTTCTACACACGTGGGGACTGCCCCATGTGCGCAGGAAAATCTCCCTGCCCCCCAGGTGCCCCCGATGTGCGGATTTAGATATCCGCACAGAGGGGGCAACTTGGGAATTAGATATATAGATACAGAGCAGAGGTCCATCGGTGGCTCTTAGCCACAAGGTATAGATAGGAACTCTCGGTCTGGGGCAAGTGATGCTCTGTATTCTTGGTGCTTGGGGGGGGGCAACAATGGGGGGCTTCTAGTGTCCTGGCCCCACTGCTGGACCTCCTGAAGGCACCTGGTCCTTTTGGCCACTGTGTGACAGACGGTTGGACTAGATGGGCCATTTGCCTGATCCAACATTGGCTTCTCTTCTGTTCTTAAGATGGGACCCCCACAAACAATTCTCTCTGTTCTTGTCCGTTCCTGTCCCTGACCTGGACGGCCCTTGACCAGTGTTCCCTCTAAGCTGAGTTAATGTGAGCTAGCTCACAGTTTTTAAGCCTCCAGCTCACACCTTTTTGTCTTAGCTTAGGAAGGGATGGCTCCAGCGCAAACTAATATATGCAGTAGCCAAATTGCTCACTCATAACTTTAATGCCAGTAGCTCACAAAGGAGAATTTTTGCTCACAAGACCGCTCAGCTTAGAGGGAGCATTGCCCTTGACTAGCCCAATCTTGGAAGCTGAGCAGGGTCGGCCCTGGTTTGTACTTGGATGGGAGACCATCAGGAAAGTCCAGGGTCTCTACGCAGAGGCAGGAAATGGGAAAACCACCCCGATATGTCTTTTGACCTGACCCGGATGACCCAGGCGAGCCCGATGTTGTCAGATTTCAGAAGCTAAGTACGGCCGGCATCGGTTAGTACTTGGATGGGAGACCAGCAAGGAAGCCCAGGGTCATTAAGCCGAGGCAGGTAATGACAAACCCACCTCTCTTTATCTCTTGCCTTGACCTGGATCTCCCAGGCTGGGTCGATCTGCTCTGACCCCAGAAGCCAAGCAGGGTCGGCCCAGGTTAGTACCGGTGTTCCCTCTAAGCCGAGTCAGTGCGAGCTAGCCTCCAGCTCATACGTTTTTGTCTCCGCTCAGGAAGGGAGGGCCCCGGAGCAAACTCATTTACGCCGTCGCCAAATGGCTCGCTGACGACTTTAACGCCGGGAGCTCACAGAGTAGAATTTTTTGCTCACACGTCTCCGTGGCTTAGAGGGAGCCTTGGTTGCCACTTGAACGGGAGACCACCGAGGAAGCCCCGGGGTCGTTAAGCCGAGGCAGGCAATGGAAACCCTAACCCTGAATGTCTCTTGCCTTGAAAACCCCAAGGATTTGCCATAAGTTGGAGGTGACTCGATGGCAAAAAAATGAAATGGGGAGATGTCGTGACCAATGTTCCCTCTAAGCTGTGGAGACATGTGAGCAAAAATTCTCCTTTGTGAGCTCCTGGCATTAAAGTTGTGAGCGAGCAGTTTGGCTACTGCATAAATCAGTTTGCTTTGGAACCGTCCTTCCTGAGCTAAGACGAAAATGTGTGAGCTGGAGGCTAAAAAACGGTGAGCTGGCTCACACTAGCTCAGCTTAGAGGGAACATTTGGCCGTGACCTGGATCTAGCCCAATCCCACCAGATCTCGGAAGCTAAGCCGGGTCGGCTCTGGTTAGTACTTGGAAGGGAGACCACCGAGGAAGCCCACCTCTAAATGTCTCTTGCCTTGAAAACCAGACGACGTTGCCACAAGTCAGCTGTGAATTGACTGCTTTCCACCACCTTTCTTGCCCGTATAGATCAACCCACAGCCCACAATCCCAAAAAGAGACAGCCTTTCTCATGCCAAACGTTAACTCCTGCAGGCCGCACGTTTTCCCTCCGATCTTCTGGATTTATTAATTTTTTTTTACACACGGAGGCCCAAAAAACCTAACTCGGACACGGGATTTACGGGTTTGGTACGTTTCTGCCGAGCGACGTGCCACGGAAAACCTTCCGGGGGGCTTCACGGAAGCCAATTTCACGCCTTAAATTATTTTAAATCTCACAGTTATGTAAGGGTGGGCGGGAAGCGCCGAACTCCTTGCCCGGATTGCTGTTTTGGCTTTGCAAAAATCATGGCCCTTTTTGAGGTTTGACCCAAACGCACGGCTGGTTTTCATAAGCGGGGGGGGGGGGAGAAAACGCTCTCAAAACCCCGATCCTAAATGTGTCAACAACGTAAGAACTCAAGTGAAGCCAGTGTTGGATCAGGCCGATGGCCCATCCAGTCCGACATTCTGTTACACAGTGGTCAAAAATACCAGGGGCCATCAGGAGGTCCAGCAGTGGGGCCAGGACACTAGAAGCCCTCCCACTGTTGACCCCCCCAAGCACCCAGAATACAGAGCATCACCTGCCCCAGACTGAGAGTCCCTATCTATACCTTGTGGCTAATAGCCACTGAGGGACCTCTGCTCCATATGTTTATCTAATTCCCTCTTGAAGCCATCCACGCTTGTAGCTGCCACCACCTTCTGTGGCAGTGAATTCCACGTGTGAATCACTCTTTGGGTGAAGAAGGACTTCCTTTTATCTGTTCTAACCCGACTGCTCAGCAATTTCATGGAGGGCCCACGAGTTCTTGTCTTGTGAGAAAAGGAAAAAAGGACTTCTTTCTCTGCCTGCTCTGTCCCATGCATAATCTTGTAAACCTCGATCGGGTCACCCCTCAGCCGTCGTTTCTCCAAGCTAAAGAGCCCCAAGCCCTTTAACCTTTCTTCATAGGGAAAAAGTTCCAACCCTTTGATCATTCTAGTTCCCCCTTCCATGTTTGGAAGATTTCGTAGGTTTCTGGAGGGCAGGGAAAGGGGCACTTCCTTCCGAGGAAGTACCGTTTAGGATCGTAGCCTCGCTAGGTTAAAATATCTTCTGTATTTCGGGGCAATTCAGTGACCACAGCATGGGAGACACGTCGACGACGGATTGACGTAAAAGCCGCTTCTTTCATAGTTCCAAAAGCCCAATGGCCCAAGCAGAAGCATTCATTGGCAACTGGCTGTTTGGTGAGTACAGAAATATGGGATAGGAGGTTGCAGGGCCAGACCCGTATTGACCTCCCCCTCCCCACCCTGAGCCCACAGGTAGAATCATAGAGTCGGAAGGGACCTCCAGGGGCCATCTAGTCCAACCCCCTGCACAAGGCAGGAAATTCACAAATACTTCCCCTTCCACACTCGCAGTGACCCCTCTTCCACGCCCAGAAGATGACAAAAAACCCCAGGATCCCCAGCCCAACTGGCCTGGTGAAAAATGGCTTCGGGTAGTTCCATATTATGCAGAGAAAACTTTGATGCAACGTGGTCGCTTTATTCATCCCAAAGAGTGATTAACACATGGAATTCACTGCCACGGTGTAGTATAGAGTTGATTACAACCAGGGCTTTTTTTTGTAGAAAAAGCCCAGCAGGAACTCGTTAGCATAACAGGCCACACCCAACAGCAGGAACTCATTAGCATATTAGGCCACACCCCGGCAGGACAACTCTTTAGCATATTAGACCACACCCCCATGCCTTCCCTTGGCTTGCCCGGGTGCCCCGCGGCTGTGGAGAACCCCGTGAAAGCTGGCCCTCAGAGGGAAGGCCCGAGCAAGCCAGCCCTTGGACAGGCCGGGGAAGGCACGGGGAGGCATTTAAATGCCTCCCCGATCCTTCCAGGGCCCCCCCTGGCCCACCCGCCTTGGAGTCGCTGGGGGGGTCGCTCTCCAGGCCTTCCCTCTGTAGCCACGCACGCAGCGGTTTTGGCTGTAGTGGGCGTGGCCAACTCTGAAGCCAGCCGGAACGCCGTTCCTGTGCGTTCCTGCCCCAAAATAGCCCTGATTATAACATTCATTTCCTTTTGATTATTCATATTCTTCTGGCTTTATAGGGTTTCCTTCCTAGGCAAGATTTTCTTAGGATGTAATATAGGTCTATTAAGCAGTAGGCCTTTCTCTTCCAGGTTGGATTAATTTTTCTAGCTGATGCTGGCAGACGTGAAAGTTGGATATAAAGTGTATGGTTTTTAATTGTTTAGGTTACAATTTCGCAGGGTCTGGGTCAAAAAGGATTTTTTAGCTCCGTATCAGAGAAAAACACTTTTGTTTGGGTGCATAGAAACCTTGCTCAATAGTGTTTAGGTTAGATTACATAAGCAATTGATGCTATTGGATAGGCACGCCTTTCTTCATATCTGACCAATGAGGGGATTTTTATTCAGATGGTGTTTAATTTTTTTTGTAACCAGTTATGCTTTTTGACTATTATTTTCGTGATGTCATTTGAAATATAAAAGTTCATGTATTTCCTGGTTGCGCTCAGAAAGCAGTGGATTTTGGATAGGCCGCCTGGCCTAACTGTTTTCGGATGTTTTGCTTGCAATTAAAGCACTAAGATCTCCCTCCTCATTTTTGACTCCATTTCTTGACTGGGAATTTATTTGTACGACAACAGGAGGAGGCGGCTACAAGCATGGGTAGCTTCAAGAGGGAATTGGATCAACAAATGGAGCAGAGGTCCATTGGTGGTTGTTAGCCACAAGGTATAGATAGGGACTCTGGGGCAGTGCTTGGCGGGGGGTCAACAGTGGGAGGGCTTCTGGTGTCCTGGCCCCACTGATGGACCTCCTGATGGCACCTGGTATTTTTGGCCACTGTGTGACACAGAGTGTTGGACTGGATGGGCCGTTGGCCTGATCCAACACTGGCTTCTCTTATGTTCTTATAAGAGGGAATTAGATAAGCATATGGAGCAGAGGTCCATCAGTGCCTCTTAGCCACAAGGTATAGATAGGGACTCTGGGGCAAGTGATGCTCTGTCTTCTTGGTGTTTGGTGCTGGAGGGGGCAGCAGTGGGAGGGCTTCTAGTGTCCTGGCCCCACTGCTGGACCTCCTGATGGCTCCTGGTATTTTTGGCCACTGTGTGAGACAGAGTGTCGGACTGGAGGGGCTGTTGGCCTGATCCAACACTGGCTTCTCTTATGTTCTTATTCTAATCAAAGAAGTAAGTGGGGAAGAGTAGCATTGGGTCCAACAGTAGCTGCCTGCCTGGGAACCGTGGGGGCAAACAGAGTTGCCAACCCCCAGGGGGTGGTTGGAGATCTCCTGGGATTCCAACCGAGCTCCAGGGGATAGAGTTCAGGTCACCTGGAGAAAATAGCTGCTTTTGGAGGGTGGACTCTGTGGCATTGTATCCCCCTGAAGCCCCTCCCCTCCCCAAACCCCGCCCTCCTCGGGCTCCACCTCTGACGTTCTCCAGGTATTTCCCGATCTGGAGCTGGCAACCCTAGAAGAAAAAGGCATCTCGGGATGCCAGATGAGATTTCAGTGGTGGATGAGCAGATATTTCAGTGGCCGGGGGAATAAAGGGGATCGGTTTCATACTGAATACAAAGCCGGTCGTACCCCAGGAAAAAGAGCCAAAGAGGACGTGGAACAGCGGTCACCTGCGGGTGTGGAGGGGGAGGTACTTGTGGGTTTCCTGCCTTGTGCAAGGGGGTTGGACTAGATGACCCTTGGGGGTCCCTTCCAACTTTGTGATCCTGTGAATCTTGTAACCCCTCAAAGACTACCCAGTTTACAGTGGCAGCAGCTCTTGTTGGCTCAACCCCCCCCTTCCTTAGATCAAACGACAACCCTTCTTCTGACGTTAGAGGGATTTGCGCCTTTGATGTGCACACTGAAGTCTGGGTCCCGCCCGTCTTAAGGTTGGATCCCGCCCAACAGTCCCGCTAAGGGGAGATAACTTCCTTCACTGCAAGGAGACTTCCCTCGAGGCAAGAGGTGGCCTTTTTACGCCAGGGAAAGGCTCCTCGTGCCGGAGGAAAGGGCGGCCATTAGTGGGAGAGATCGGCAAGATCCAGTGTGCCCCATTGCAAGGTTGCCAGCCTCCAGGTCGGGCCTGGAGATGTCCCAGAATTACAGTTGAACTCCGGACGACAGGGATCGGTTCCACTGGAGCAAAGGGCAACTTTGGAGGGTGGGTTCGGTGACATTATACCCTCCCTCTCCCAAAACCCACCCTCCCCAGACTCCATCCCCAAACATCCCGGAATGTCCCAACCCTAGCCCCACCCCATGGAGTGGGGGGGGGAAGCACATGGAAGTTACGGGGGATCAAGCGGTTGGGTGTATTTCCCAGCCTACGCCATTTGATGCGAACAATAGTAGGCCTTCCAGGATTTCGCAGTTGAGAAAATTCGGGCACGCTCACCACTCCCCTAGTCTGCCTGTCTTCGTTCTGGGGGGTCCCTGTGGAAGGACTCTCCCCTCCCAACCCGGCCCCATCATGCATTGCGGGCCCCCATCATGCCTTGCTCTCCACCACTTGGGCTGTTCCTTGCTGTCATTCAACAACAGAACTGCCCATCCCAAGAGGGTGCTGTACGGAGGGGTGAAATATACTGGGTTGGAGACGCACTGTGGTGATCAGCTCATAGTTTTAATAGTGGTTCAGCTAAACTCTAAGACAGAACAGCGGGGCCGAGACCCGGCTTATATTCGTGCCAAACAACACACCCTTCACACACTCGCACCCCGTGATTGGCTATTTATAGTGCAACCCTAAATCAATAGGTCCATCCCACGATCCTGGCGGCCCATTGGTTGGGTAACTCAAGCTCAATCTATTCCCGGTGCTGTCCTGTATCAGTACATAACGGGGAGGGAGGGAGAAATATTAGAAAAGAAACCCACACAATCCTCTTGTGATATGTCTTGCCGGCTGCTAGGTGTAGGACGGCAGACCCTGAGCTGCAAGGTACGCTTTAGCGTTCATGCGCGGGCACTGATATGCATGCGCCAAATGATGGATCCACTTCCCTGGCTTGGAGTTACCTTTTTTAGAACTTTGGGGAGGAAGCTGAACTTTGGGAAACGGCCCTATGAGTGCAGAGAAGGGCGACTAGAATGATAAAAGGGTTGGAACACCTTCCCCTATGAAGAAAGGTTAAAACGCTTGGGGCTCTTCAGCTTGGAGAAACGACGGCTGAGGGGTGACATGATCGAGGTTTATAAGATTATGAATGGGATTGAGCAGGTTGAGAAAGAAGTCCTTTTCTCCCTTTCTCACAAGACCAGAACTCGTGGGCACTCCATGAAATTGCTGAGCGGTCGGGTTAGAACAGATAAAAGGAAGTCCTTCTTCACCCAAAGAGTGATTAACACATGGAATTCACTGCCACAGGAGGTGGTGGCAGCTACGAGCATGGACGGTTTCAAGAGGGAATCAGATAAACATATGGAGCAGAAGTCCATCAGTGGCTGTTAGCCACAGGGTATAGATGGGAACTCTCAGTCTGGGGCAGGTGATGCACTCTATTCTTGGTGCTGGAGGGGGCAGCAGTGGGAGGGCTTCTAGTGTCCTGTCCCCACTGCTGGACCTCCTGATGGTCCCTGGTATTTTTGGCTGCTGTGTGACAGAGTGTTGGACTAGATGGGCCATTGGCCTGATTCAACATTGGCTTCTCTTACGTTCTTATGTTCTCTTATGAGCTGCCCCTGGAAACAGGATGTTGGATCAGGTGGGCCGTGGGTCTGAGCCAACCAGAGTACCTGCAAGGGCCAGAATTCGGGGCAGAAGTCCGGAGTCCTGGATCAGGGGCTCAGCTGGGCCTACTGAAAGACAGGCTGTGGCTACAAGTGTGTTACGGGATTGACTTCTGAGTAAATACGCTTAGCATCAGCTTAACCCATGAGCATTTCTTGCTAGAGATGGTGGGGTGGGAGGAGAGAAATGCGTTGATTGTTTATACTGTGCTTTGTGTTTGAAGTACGCATGCACATCTAAAGACACCCCCCCCCCAGTGAGGCTAAAATGACCGAACAGCACCACTGGATCCAGCAGAGAAATTCTTAGTTTCTAACTAAGGCGAGGGGGCCAGATGGACGCCCAGTGCCTTCTGGAAACGAGGGGCCTGGAGATGTCAAAAGCCCCTTCCTAACCGCAATAATCCTCAATGGATTATTCTTTTTCTTTTGAAGAACATTAACGCATGCATTTTGGGAACATTTTTGTTGGGTTTTTCAACCCCCCATCTCCTTCCAGTTAGGAGGAAATGTTGCTTTAATGCACTTCCCACCAACGGGGTGCGTCCAACGCCACCCAATGCACTTCTTCAAACAGATTTCTGATTTCCCCCAAACGAGGGACTCCTTGTCCGTAAAAAAATGAAAATGATACGCGAACACATTCATGCTCGCTCTCTCTCAGTCCAGATCTCAAAAGGAACATTTTGCTTGCTTCGTCTTAGGGTTGCCAAATGACTACAGGAAAACACATTCCGGCCTGCTCTCGTGGCCCATCGCAGGAACTCGACCTGTCCGAATCAGCGGACGCTTTCCACGGCCGAACAAAATAAGGACGATCCTTTGCTAATATTTGCAGGTGTTAAAGGCAGCGGAGCAGAGCAGACATCGGATTTTTTTAAAAGTTGGCAGCTCCCTTTTCCGCATCATCCATCGCAGAGCCTGTCTGCTATCAAACTAAAAGCAAAAGAAAACCCCCGAACCTGGGGTTTTTTTAAAAAAAATCCCAGCAGGTACGAGAGGTAATTAATTCCCTTTTCCTCGACCTAAATGGGACTCGGCGAACGGCGCCTTTTGTCCCCCAACCCCTAAAATTTCATGGAACACCTGTCAAGCAGCATCCATTGACCGAGGCTTGGATTAACAAGCCCAGACTCCAGTGAGACTCCCCCAAGCTCTCCTTCCTTTACCCCCCCCCAAAGTTATACATTGTTGAATTCGCAGCAAGGGGATCTTGACCCTGTAACTGAGTGCAATGAATTTTTACCTCTATTTTTCCTGAAAAAAAATTCCTTAACCCTCTCACTCCATTCTCAGTTATGTTCCTTAGGGGGTGTACTAAGCGGATTTCACTCGTTTTATTCCTGTTACAGCTGCCCTCGAGGTCAGTTAACTGTTTACATGTTAACTTGGAGCGGGTTGAGGGGGGACAATCGGGGTGTACTCTCTTCCGGCTCGCCCACAAAAGTTTGAGGGCATCGTGGAAGATAATTTTATTTTTAAAAATACCCTCCAGCAATTTAAGGAGACGTGCAACCGGTTCTCCCCGAGACCGCTTGGCACCGAGGCCTACAGAAAGAAGCGAGCCGTGCCGCCTGATGGATCTGCCGGGAAATTTGGAAAGAGAGCTAACAAAAAAAAAGAATCTCTCTGTTGTGATCGAGAGAGGTCCCGGGAGCTCTGTCAGACTGGCGGACGGAGTCTTGGAATCCCTCCCGTTGGCACTCATCGCCGGCCCCGACAACGGTGCCAAGATCCGCTAAATATATATATTCTCTCTTGTTCCCCAACAGAGCCGCTTTAAAAATAAATCACGGCAAAAAAAAAAACCAACGCCACAAATCATCGGGCTATGGAAAATCAGAAGCTACTCTGCCGTGGAGGTGGATTCGACGGAGTGGCCTGGAATTGAAGAAATCTGCTGAGACCCTTTATGGTGGTGGTGTGGTGGTGGGGGTTTTGACCCCTTCCTTAAACATTAAAAAAAGGCAGTGGAGGAACCCAGCTGGAGAAAAAGGGCTTTCTATACTTTCTCAAATGCTTCACAGACAAGCAAACAGCTAGGCTGGAGTCTAGTGGAATATTGGGGACCGACAATATTTTCGGGGTACGGATCGCCAAGAGTCAAAACTCCCCGAGCTACAAGCCGAGCATCCAAGCACCTGAATTGGCTTCTCTCCTCCCCCTCCCCCCACACTTCACCCATGCTGTTGTTGATAAGCCCAGGACCGAGCCCCGTCTACAGCCCAATTAACCAGGAACCTTGGCATTGTGTGTCCCACTGAGAATCGCCTTCCTAAGCCCTACTGTGTGGACAGTTAAACACCCAGCTTTCATTCAGGATAGCTGGTTTCCTCTCTCTCTCTCTCTCTCTCTCTCTCTCTCTCTCTCTCTCTCTCTCTCTCTCTCTCTCTCTTCTTGGAGCTCTTGCCATCTGCTGCTGACTCCCCCCTCCTTCCTCCAGGTTCCCTAGACTCTCACACGCCTGATGCCACTGCTGTAACCCGAAGAGAGTTCCACGAACGAGTGAATTTTTGGTGTGCGAAACGAATCACCTGATTCCATCAGGGTGGTGGCAGCTACAGAGCCATCCACAGACAGTGCGCTTTCACGCAACACTTGGAAGCTTACTATTCCTCCCGCCCTCTCCTGCTCGCTCGCTCGCTTGCTTGGCCCTTAGGCATTCGGCTTCTGAACCCCCAACCCTCCTCCCCCCACCCCGTCAAGACACCCGAAGAGACTTCAGTTGTCAGAGGCAGCCCCACAAAAAGTCTTACCTTTGTGCATGCCGGTGTATTTATCCTTAATGACTGTCAGCTCATAGATTTTGCCAAATTGTTCGAAGATAGGTTTCAGGTCTTTCTCCTCTAAATTCCGGGGGATCTGTCCAATGAAAAGTTTGATGGCATCCGGTTCCTTCATTGGTCCAAAAAAGAGGAAGATGGAGCGAGCCTCGAATTCGGAATCGTACCCAAAGGAGGAGAAACAAACCACTGCCAGGAAAAAAAAGAAAAAGCCCGGACGAAAGAGAGGAATCCCAACCCGGATTTGACAGTCTCCTAGACGAAACAGACAAAGAGATCCGAAGCCACTCGCAGTCCAAGAGGCAGTTTTCCTCAAACACCCCCCCCCTTTCCATCCAACCTTAACAGAGCGGCATTTTCGGTTCCACCGAATCGTCCGAATATTTCGCAAAAAAAAAAAAACCAGCACGAATTTTCGCCTCCTGGTGCAAAAAAAAAAAAAAAAAGCAATTAAAAAAATATAAAACAATCTCCAACCCCGGGATCGAGCGAAGGATTCTACAATTTGGCCTTTCTTCCTGGCTGGTGCGCCACCCCCCAATCCTTCATCCTAATTCTTCCGATCCAGCAAATTATAAAGCTTGCGAAGCAGTTAATTAGTTTATCGATTAACTTTCCTCGAAGAGGTTGAGAATCTGCTGGCGGGGGGGCCCTCCTCCTTGCTGTGGCTCCCCTGCCCCCCCTCCTTCCTCGCTTTCCCAGTTATCGATCCGCTTCTTCCCCCACCCAGCCCCTCTCCTTTCTCTCCGGCAACCCTCCCCCCCAGCCCCACTCCAAGCCGGACTCTCGGCCGCTTTCACGGGTTTGACGGTCCCCCGGCCTTTAATAGATCTTGAGCTCTGTTTCAAATCTTTTCTTGAGCAACAAAAACCCCTCCACCACTGCCCGCCCTCCTTTTCCCCCTGACTAATAATCATGTCAGGCTTAGGGACCGGCCACAAATTACAAGCCCGGGGAGAGGCGGAGAGACAGAGAGAGAGTTTGCCTGATGGCCCAGAGAGGGATCTTTGTTCCTCCCTCCTCGGCTCTGGGAAGCGACCTGGATGCTCCGGAGCAGGATCCGACTCCAGAGCCGGAGCCCAGTCGACACCGTGTTTATTTCCGTCCCGCGCCTTTATTGATTTACTTATTTTCTTAGATTTCTGACCCGCCCTCCCGCCGAAGCGGCTCAGGGCGGCTTACATAAAGTCTTAAAACCAACATACACTATAAAACCAGCAAGCCGCATAAAATCACACGACACAGAAATCCCTATAAATACAATTCAACAGTTAAAACAAGGGCATCACACTATAACAGCAGCAAGTGCTGCAGGACCGATGGAATCAATTTGTCGCTGGAACGCCCGACGGAACAGCTCCGTTTTAAGAGCCAGTTTGGTGCAGGGGTTAAGTGTGCGGACTCTAATCTGGGAGAACCGGGTTTGATTCCCCACCCCTCCACATGCAGCCAGCTGGGTGACCTTTGGTCAGTCACAAGTTCTGTCAGAGCTGTTCTCTCAAGAGCAGTCCTCGAAAGAGCTCTCTCAGCCCCACCTACCTCACAGGGTGTCTGTTGTGGGGAGGGGAAGGGAAAGGAGTTTGTAAGCTGCTCTGAGACTCCAAGTGAAGGGCGGGGTATAAATCCAATCGCCTCCTCCTCCTCCTCCTCCTCTTCTTCTTCTTCTTTTTCTTCTAACAGCTCTGCGGAATTGCAAAAATTGGGGTTTTGCTCCCAAATAATGGCCTTATAAAAAGATGGGCTTACAAAACAAAAAACAAATCAGGCTCTATGGTAGCAGTGAAGGGAGGGAGGGGCAAGCCAGGGAGGCCCTCAGTGTCTTGAGTTCAAATGTTAGAACATAAGAACATAAGAGAAGCCAATGTTGAATCAGGCCAATGGCCCATCTAGTCCAACACTCTGTCACACAGCGGCCAAAATATACCAGGTGCCATCAGGAGGTCCAGCAGTGGGGCCAGGGCACCAGAAGCCCTCCCACTGCTGCCCCCTCCAGCACCAAGAATAGAGTGCATCACCTGCCCCAGACTGAGAGTTCTCATTCTATACCCTGTGGCTAATAGCCACTGGTGGACTTCTGCTCCAGATGTTTATCTAATTTCCTCTTGAATGAACTGCCATGAACCTCTGCCATGAACTGGCTGATCCATTTGTTCAAATTATTGACATTGGATCCTGCCGGGCGGATCCGGTTGTGGCGAGGCCTTCCCGGTCCTCTGAGCGTTGGAAGTTCTATTTAGATAACATGAAATGTGTCCAGTCCTTTTTTAAAAAAGCCATCGCTGGCCATTTCCATGTGGGTTATCAGCCCCGAGTTCAATGCTTTTGGGAATCTGCGCTCCTCCCCCCCCGCTTCCTTAAAAGGTAAAGGTAAAGGTTCCCTTGCTCAAAAGCCAGTCGAATCCGACTCTAGGGTTGTGGTGCTCATCTCCATTTCAAAGCCGAAGAGCCAGCGCTGTCCGTGGTCATGTGGCCGGCATGACTAAACACCAAGGCGCACGGAACGCTGTTATCTTCCCACCAAAGTGGGAAGGTATTTATCTGCTTGCAATTTCTTGCTTTCGAACTGCTAGGTTGGCAGGAGCTGGAACTAGGGACGGGAGCTCACTCTGTCATGCGGCACTCTCGGGTCTCGAACTGCTGAACTACCAACCTTCTGCAGCCTGCAGTTCTGCGTCTTAACCGCTTGAGCCACCGCAGTTCCTGCTTCCTTACATCTTTGCATTTTTGTGCTTCTCCAAAGATTTCCTTTTCTCTGATCTGTCTCAAACCTGTTTTTTTTTTTAAAGTTCGGGGACCGATCGTGGTAAAGCCTGGATGGCTGCCGTGTGAGAGAGAAAATTTGGAGTTCCCGGCCCACCTGGCTGCCATTTTCTCTGACCCTGTCCCCACGGCAGCCATTTTCTCTCACCACCACCTTTTAAAAAAATCAGCACGAGAATACTGTTATACTGATATACTGTTTCAACAATAGGTAAAACAGGGGCTCTAGGTTCTCAGCTTTCTTTCTTTTTCAAAGTAAGTCTCTAGCCCCACTCCTTGCAAAGGGAAAAAGCATATCTTCGCAAGGGCAAGGGATAGAGACCTAACATTTTTAAAGAGGAAAACTGGGAATTTGGAGAGCCTGCTACACCTATAGTTATAACGGTACAACGAGACTTTTCTCCCTCTCCCAACAGGCTAGAACTTGAGGGCATCCAACAAAGCTGATGGGCAGTAGGTTCAGGGCGGGCAAAAGGAAATACCACTTTACACAGCGAGTGATTAAAATGTGGAATGTGCTGCCAGAGGATGGAGTGATGGCCACAGGAATAAACTGCTTTAAAAGGGGATTAGGTAGATTGATGGAGGATGGAACTATAAGTGGCTACTAGCCATGGGGGCTGAGGAGAACCTCCACGTTCAGAGGGACCAAGCCTCTGAATTCCAGAACCAGGAAGTAACAGCAGGGGAAGGCCTTGGTCTCTATTGCCTGTAGTTAGACCTCCAGAGGAACTGGTTGGTCACTGTGTGAGATGGGATGCTGGACTAGAGGGACCCTCACTGGTCTGATCCAGCAAGGCTCTTCTGATGTTCTTCTCAGGGGAAGCCTCTCTGCCCTGTTGTTGGCCCTCCAGAGGAACTGGTTGGCCACTTTGTGAGACAGGAGGCTGGACTAGATGGACCCTCCCTGGCCTGATCCAGCAGGGCTCTTCTGGTGTTCTTCTCAGGGGAAGGCCTCAGCCTCCATGCCCTGTTGTTGACCATCCAGAGGAACTGGTTGGCTACTCTGTGAGACAGGATACTTGACTAGATGGACCCTCACTGGTCTGATCCAGCAGGGCTCTCCTGATGTTCTTTTCAGGGGAAGGCCTTGGCCTCTCTGCTGTGTTGTTGGCCCTCCAGAGGAAGTGGCTGGCCCCTGTGTGAGATAGGAGGCTGGACTGGATGGACCCTCACTGGTCTAATCCAGCAGGGCTGTTATGGTGTTCTTCTCAGGGGAAGGCCTCAGCCTCTCTGCCCTGTTGCTGGCCCTCCAGAGGAACTGGCTGGCCACTATGTGAGACGGGATGCTGGACTAGATGGACCCTCCCTGGTCTGATCCAGCCGGGCTCCTCTGATTTCCTTCTGATATTCTAGACCTGATATCTATTTTAAAAAAATAAGCAGGTGGTGGTTGGGAGAAATGGCTGCTGTGGGGATCAGGTCAGAGGAAATGGCTGCCACGTGTCCCGGGAGGGTGGAGGGTGACTGCCCACTTGGGGACCGGGCCAGCAAAACTGCGGGAAAACCTGCCAAGTGGAGGCCCCGTTGCTGCCGGTCTTTATCTGAAGCTACACCAGCGATGGGAAGCCACCTAATCCATCCCTTTGCGGAAACCACCTAGAACATAACATAAGAACATAAGAGAAGCCAATGTTGAATCAGGCCAATGGCCCAACCAGTCCAACACTCTGTCACACAGCGGCCAAAATATACCAGGTGCCATCAGGAGGTCCAGCAGCGGGGCCAGGACACTAGAAGCCCTCCCACTGTTGCCCCCTACAGCACCAAGAATAGAGTGCATCACCTGCCCCAGACTGAGAGTTCCCATCTATACCCTGTGGCTAATAGCCACTGGTGGACTTCTGCTCCAGATGTTTATCTAATTCCCTCTTGAAACTGTCCATGCTTGCAGCTGCCACCACCTCCTGTGGCAGTGAATTCCACGTGTTAATCCCTCTTTGGGTGAAGAGGACTTCCTTTTATCTGTTCTAACCCGACTGCTCAGCAATTTCATGGAGTGCCCACGAGTTCTTGTATTGTGAGAAAGGGAGAAAAGTACTTCTTTCTCAACCTGCTCAATCCCATTCATAATCTTATAAACCTCGATCATGTCACCCCTCAGCCGTCGTTTCTCCAAGCTGAAGAGCCCCAAGCGTTTTAGCCTTTCTTCATAGGGAAGGTGTTCCAACCCTGTTATCATTCTAGTTGCCCTTCTCTGTACTTTTTCCAATGCTATAATATCCTTTTTGAGATGTGGTGACCAGAACTGTACACAGTATTCCAAATGAGGTCGCACCAATGATTTATACAGGGGCATGATGACTGTCACTGCATCTCGTAGCACTGAGTTCCATAAGATAAATATCTGTCACATGATGCAACACCTCTTTTTTTCCTTGACCTGATGCCATTGGGGGATCCCGAGTTCTAACAACCCTGAGCGACTCACGTTCTTTCTCTTCCAAACGCTTGGCCAGGTGAAATGCGGGGTAATCGAGGCACTGATGGGGCAGACGTTAGCTCTCTCCCCTCCTCCTTTCCCCCGTGATCACGCTCTTGTTAAACTGATCTGAAATGAAGCCACATGCACAGAGGAATTAATTGTTCGTGTGCTGCATTGATTGGAGTGCGTAGCGTGGTGAAGAAGAAGATGAAGAAGACGACAGAGAAGAAGAGATTTTGTATACTGCTCCCAGTACGCAAAGACGAAGACGACGAAGACGGCAAAGACGATGACAACAAAGATGAAGAAGAAGAAGAAGAAGAAGAAGATATTCGGATACTGCTCCCAGCACGTGAAGAAAAAGAAGAAGAAGAAGAAGAAGAAGAAGAAGAAGAAGAAGAAGAAGAAGAAGAGATTCGATACTGCCCACGGGAAGAAGAAGAAGAAGAAGAAGAAGAAGAAGAAGAAGAAGAAGAAGAAGAAGAAGAAGAAGAAGAAGAAGAAGATATTCGGATACTGCTCCCAGCACGTGAAGAAAAAGAAGAAGAAGATGAAGAGATTCGGATACTGCTCCCAGCATGAGAAGAAGAAGAAGAAGAAGAAGAAGAAGAAGAAGAAGAAGAAGAAGAAGAAGAAGAAGAAGAAGAAGAAGAAGAAGAAGAAGAGATTTGTATACAGCTCCCAACATATGAAGAAGAAGAAGAGATTCGGATACTGCTCCCAGCATGTGAAGAAGAAGAAGAAGAAGAAGAAGAAGAAGAAGAAGAAGAAGAAGAAGAAGAAGAAGAAGAAGAAGAAGAAGAAGAAGAGATTTGTATACAGCTCCCAACATATGAAGAAGAAGAAGAGATTCTGATACTGCTCCCAGCATGTGAAGAAGAAGAAGAAGAAGAAGAAGAAGAAGAAGAAGAAGAAGAAGAAGAAGAAGAAGAGATTTGTATACAGCTCCCAACATATGAAGAAGAAGAAGAGATTTGGATACTGCTCCCAGCATGTGAAGAAGAAGAAGAAGAAGAAGAAGAAGAAGAAGAAGAAGAAGAAGAAGAAGAAGAAGAAGAAGAAGAAGAAGAAGAAGAAGAAGAAGAAGAAGAGATTTGCATACTGCTTCCAACATATGAAGAAGAAGAGATTTGTATACTGGTCCCAGCAAGCGAAGAAGAAGAATACGAAGAAGAAGACAAAGATGATGAAGAAGAAGAGATTTGTATACTGCTCCCAGCATACAAAGAAGAAGAGGAGGAGGAACGTTCACTCGGAGTCACAGAGCAGCTTCCAATCTCCTTCCCTTCCTCTCCCCACCACATCCATTCAAGTGAGGTAGGTGGGGCTGAGAGAGCTCTGAGAGACCTGCTCTTGAGAGAACAGCTCTGAGAGAGCTGTGACTGACCCAAGGTCACCCAGCTGCCGCCCTTAACTGCTACACCAAACTGGCTTTCAAGTGTCTTGTGTACGCCAGAAGTCACTGGGCAACCATCTCTAGGGAACGGTCAGCTCTATGGTTGCCATCTCCAGGTTTGGAAATCCCTGGAGATTTGGGGGAGGAGTCTGAGAAGGGTGGAGTTTGGAGGGGGGGGAGGAGGGAACTATATCATACCATAGAGTCCCCCTCTCTACAGCAGCCATTTTCTGCCGGGGAACTGATCTTTGTTGTCTGGAGATTGGTTGTAATTCCAGGAAATCTCCAGATTTGCCTGGAGGTTGGCAACTCTACCTCTCCATGCTTCCAGTAGACTTTGGAAGTTTAAAATCAAAGCATGTAATCCAAACCTCTATTGTTAACCGCCCATGCCGGTGTAGTGCGGCGGATAGAGTGTAAAATTAGGACTGCGGAGAGACCCAGGTTTGAATCCTCACTCAGGTGTGAAACTCCCTGGGTAACCTTGGGCCGGTCATTTCCTCTCAGCCTAACCTACCTCACAGGGTGGATGTGAGGGTAAACTGAGGGAGGCGAGAACGGTTGGCACTCTGCGTTCGGTAAAGGAAGAGCTGGATGGAAACATGATTGGGAGGGACTGTGGCTCAGTGGCAGAGTATCTGCTTGGCATGCAGAAGGTCCCAAGTTCAGTCCCCGGTATCTTCAGTTAAAAGACCCAGGCAGTAGGTGAGGGGAAAGACCTCCGCCTGAGACCCCGGAGAGCCGCTGCCGGTCTGAGTATACAAGATTGACCTGGATGTACCGAGGGTCAGATTCAGTACAGGGCAGCTTCGTGTATTCATGTGTCCAGGGATTATTATTATTACTGGTGTAGTGGTTGAGTGCGCAGACTCTAGTCTGGGAGAACCGAGTTTGATTCCCTCACTCCTCCACTTGCAGCTGCTGGTGTGACCTTGGGTCAGTCACAAGTTCTCTCAAGAGCAGTTCTCTCAAGAGCTCTCTCAGCCCCGCCTACCTCCCAGGGTGTCTGTTGTGAGGAGGGGAAGGGAAAGGAGTTTGTAAGCTGCTCTGAGACTCCGAGTGAAGGGCGGGGTATAAATCAAACTTCTTCTTCTTCTTCTTCTACATGGTTTCCCCTCCGCCCGACATTTTATGCTAACAACCCTGTGAGGTAGATTTGGTGGAGATAGAGTGACAGGCCCAAGGTCCCCCAGCAGCTTTTGATGGCAGAACAGGGATTTGAACCCCAGATCCTAGTCCGATGCTCTGCCCATAACACCTTACTGACCTTTGGGATGGTGACTGTCATCCAGAAAGGAAGAGGGATCACGTCCCCAGAAGGATAAATGGCCAAAAGAATGCCCCATTTGGGGATGACCCTCGAGGGAGAGTCCCCTTTAGCCCCTGGACTGGGGCCCAGTTGTAAGAACATCAGAGAAGGCCTGCTGGATCAGACCAGGGAGGGTCCATCCAGTCCAGCCTCCTGTCTCACACAGTGGCAGACAACCAGTTCCTCTGGAGGGCCAACAACAGGGCAGAGAGGCCAAGGCCTTCCCCTGAGAAGAACCTCAGAAGAGCCCTGCTGGGTCAGACCAGTGAGGGTCCATCCAGTCCAGCCTCCTGTCTCACACAGTGGCCAACCAGTTTCTCTGGACAGCCAACAATTGGGCATAGAATCTGAGGCCTTCCCCTGAGAAGAACCTAAGAAGAGCCCTGCTGGATCAGACCAATAGTCTGTCTAGTCCAGCTTCCTGTCTCACACAGTGGTGAACCAGTTCCTCTGTAGGGCCAAAATCAGGGCATAGAGACCGAGGCCTTCCCCTGATAAGAGCCTCAGAAGAGCCCTGCTGGATCTGGCCAGTGGTCTATCCAGTCCAGCCTCCTGTCTCACACAGTGGCCAACCAGTCCCTCTGGAGAGCCAACAACAGGGCACAGAGGCCGAGGCCTTCCCCTGAGAGGAACATCAGAGGAGCCCTCCTGGATCAGACCAGTGAGGGTCCATCTAGTCCATCATCCTGTCTCAAACAGTGGCCAGCCAGTTCGTCTGGAGGGCCAACAAGAAGGCAGAGAGGCCAAGGCCTTCCCCTGAGAAGAATCCCCGAAGAGCCCTGCTGAGTCAGACCAGTGAGGGTCCATCCAGTCCAGCCTCCTGTCTCACACAATGGCTGACCAGTTTCTCCGGACAGCCAACAATTGGGCACAGAATCTGAGGCCTTCCTCTGAGAAGAACCTAAGAAGAACCCTGCTGGATCAGACCAATAGTCCATCTAGTCCAGCATCCTGTCTCACACAGCGGCGAACCAGTTCCTCTGGAGGGCCAACAACAGGGCAGAGAGGTCGAGGCCTTCCCCTGATAAGAGCCTCAGAAGAGCCCTGCTGGGTCAGAGCAGTGAGGGTCCCTCCAGTCCAGCATCCTGTCTCACACAGCGGCCAGCCAGTTCCTCTGGAGGGCCAACAACAGGGCAGAGAGGCCGAGGCTTTCTCCAGATGTTGCCTCCTGGCTCTGGGAGTCAGAGGATTAGTGCCTCTGAATGTGAAGGTTCCCTTCAGCCACCATGGCTAGCTGCCATTGATAGACCCATCCTCCATGAATCTGTTTCATCCCCTTTGAAAGCCATCGATATCTGTGGCCATCACAACACTCTCTGGCAGCGAATTCCACATTTCAATCTGTCATTGCGTAAAGAATGATTTCTTTTTGTGCATCCTGAACCTACTGCCCATCAGCTTCACAGGATGCCCTCAAATCGAGGAGCAGCCGTCCTGGATCAGACCAAGAGCCCAGCTAGTCCAGCACCCTGTTCCACACAATGGCCAACCAGATCCATGGGCAGAAGGCCACTGTCCAATGCTCCCTCTAAGCTGTTGCTCAAGGTCATCCGGCAGCTGCAAGTGGAGGAGTGGGGAATCAAACCCGGTTCTCCCAGATTAGAGTCCACGCACTTAACCACTACACCAAACTGGCTCTGTGAGCTATCTCACATTAACTTATCTTAGAGGGAACACTGCCGCTGTCCTCTTCAGACAGGAACTCAAGCTTGGCTCTTCGTGTGGCTGCAAAGTGTCCGTGTGGAGGGAGATATTTATGTGAGATCTGGTTAAGATGCTGAACTGCAGGCTGTGGAAGGTCAACAGTTCAGCAGTTCGAGACCCGAGACTGCCGCACGTCGGAGTGAGCTCCCGTCTCTAGTTCCAGTTCCTGCCAACCTAGCAGTCCGAAAGCAAGAAATTGCAAGTAGATAAATAGGTACCACTTCGGTGGGAAGGTAGCAGTGCTCCATTCAACTTGGAGTTTAGTCATGCCAGCCACATGACCATGGAAACGTCTTTGGACAGCGCTGGCTCTTCGGCTTTGAAACGGAGATGAGCACCGCAAACCTAGAGTCGGATTTGACTGGCTTTCGAGCAAGGGAACCTTTACCTTTTACCTTACTCCCGGGCCTCTTGAATGCTGCATTTAATGAGCGCCACAATAGCCAGGCAGGCAGGGAGGCAGACAGACAGGCAGAAATGTCGCTTTCTGTCTCTTCGTTTAACTTGGGTTCTCATGCAGTGCATCCTCCCGTCCTCTAGGGGCATTGCAATGACCCTGCAAGGCAGGCGAGGTTGAGAGACAGAGAGCGGCTGGCACGAGGTAACCTGATGAATTGGATACAAACCCGGGTCTCCCAGATCTGATTCTGACCCCGCTTACCCAACGCTGCTTCTCGGGGTGCTGCTGATGGCGGCTGAGGTACCCCGACCGACCAGCTCTTGGGAGCACATGCTCATTGGAAGGCCCCTTCCCATATGAGAGGCACCTCTGGCCCGGAGCCCCACAGTCCTTCTGTTCTTCACAGCTAGGGTTGCCAAGCTCCAGGTGGAACCTGGAGTTCTCCTGGAATTACAACTGAGCTCCAGGGATAAGAACAGAAGAACAGAACAGAAGCCAATGTTGGATCAGGCCAATGGCCCATCCGGTCCAACACTCTTTGTCACACAGTGGCCAAAAATACCAGGTGCCATCAGGAGGTCCATCAGTGGGGCCAGGACACTAGAAGCCCTCCCACTGTTGCCCGCTTCCCAAGCACCAAGAATACAGAGCGTCCCTTGCCCCAGACACAAGAACATAAGAGAAGCCAGTGTTGGATCAGGCCAGTGGCCCATCCGGTCCAACACTCTGTGTCACACAATGGCCAAAAATACCATGTGCTGTCAGAAGGTCCATCAGTGGGGCCAGGACACTAGAAGCCCTCCCACTGTTGCCCGCCTCCCAAGCACCAAGAATACAGAGCATCCCTTGCCCCAGACTGAGAGTTCCTATCTATACCGTGTGGCTAATAGCCACGGATGGACTTCTGCTCCAGATGTTTATCCAGTTCCCTTTTGAAGCCATCTGTGCTTGTAGCCGCCACCACCTCCTGTGGCAGTGAACTCCACAGGAGAAACTTCCTAACTGTAAGAGTGTTTGAGCAGCGGAACAGACTGCCTCGGGAGGTGGTGGATGCTCCTTCACTGGACGCTTTCAAGCAGAGGCTGGACGACCATATTTCGGGTATGTTGTAGGTATGTAGGGCTCTCTTTTCGGCTGTGCTCCTGCAGAGTGCAGGGGGTTGGACTAGATGACCTGCAAGGTCCCTTCCAGCTCCAACATTCTATGACTCTATGTGTGAATCACTCTTTGGGTGAAGAAGTCAGCCACACTGTTGGGTAACGGAGACCCCCTTGAGAAGTTAGCCACAGGGTATAGATGGGAACTCTCAGTCTGGGGCAGATGATGCACTCTATTCTTGGTGCTGGAGGGGGCAGCAGTGGGAGGGCTTCTGGTGTCCTGGCCCCACTGCTGGACCTCCTGATGGCACCTGGTATATTTTGGCCGCTGTGTGACAGAGTGTTGGACTAGATGGGCCACTGGCCTGATTCAACATTGGCTTCTCTTATGTTCTTATGTTCTTAAGTTCCCCCTTGAGCAAACGGCAGCTTCAGAGGGCAGACTCCAGAGTATATAACAGAATAGAGGTGAAAGTGAACCCTTCCTCAGACCCTTCCCTCCACAGCCGCCATCCCCAAATCTCCAGGAATTTCCCCGGCCAAAGTTGGCAAGCCCTATAATCGCCGCGAGCCCGCCTCCTTGAAGGATGCAGAGACGCGCTTGAGCCCTGCTGGGGGACCAAACTGTCTCTCTCTCTCCCCCCCTGAACCTGCCCTAGTCCTTTTTAAAGCCGACTCCCCCCGCCCGCCTGCCGTTTTTCTGCCGAAGCCCGGCTGAGAATTTGCCGAGAGTCCCTCCGTCAATTCCAACGCACTGCCCCATTGTTCAGCACCGGAGCTGTCCTCGGTGCTGAAACGCAGCTGGCCGGATCACAATGAGAAGAAAAGCTACCTTGGGGAGGGCGGGCAGGAAATGGACGGACTGGGGGAGCGGCCCCCTGGCTGGCGGTGGAGAGAGAGAGAGCCTCCGCTGGCGTTCAGACCTCTACCTCCCCCCTTCTCTCTCCCTCCTCTTTCCCTCCTGCACACATTTTATTCCACTCATCTCCATGTGCACCACTCTCGGGGCCATAATCGCTTTCTGGGTCCACCGCGGCTGAGCCCGGAACCTGTTTTCCAGCTCTCGGGTTTCCTCTTGAGGCCCCGGGATTAACTATTATTAGCGGCAGCCGTAGGGCTCCGTCTCCTCCTCGTAATAACAGCCATTATAACATCACAGGTTTCAGAGAGGAGCTGCGTCAGCCTGCCACGGAAGAGACAGTCCAGTGGCACCAGAGAGACAATCAGATTTTTGGGGGGTATAAGTGTCTGAGAGGCCGGCACAGATATCTGACGAAGGGAGGCTCAGCTTTCGGGAGGTTGGACCCCGGAAAATCTTATGGGTCTCTTAAGTTGTGGCGTAGTTCTGGAAGCGCCTTTCCTGGTATATCCCACAATTCTGTGTGATCACAATCTGCGGGTGGGGACTGACCCGAAGAGCGTGCGGCTCTCCTTGACCAGGAACGGGGCCTTTTCAGCACTGGCTCCAGTCTGGTGGAACACTCTTCCGGGAGAGATCAGGGCCCCGCGGGACTTGTTACAGTTCCACGGGGCCTACAAACAGGCCGGGCATCTGGTTGAGGGCAGCGACGGGCTCCTTTCTGATGGATTTCATCGATGACTGGCCTCCCTTCTTCTCTCTCCTCTCCCTTTCCCCTTTCCTTCTCATCAGACGGTTACATATTCCGTAGGATTTTACACCATCTTTTAGCTGTATAGCTCAGTGGTTAAGACACTGAACTGGAGACCAGTAGTTCGGCAGTTCGAGACCTGAGTGCCGTGTGACGGAGTGAGCTCCCGTCTCTGGCCCCAGCTCCTGCCAACCTAGCTGTTAGAAAGCAAGAAATTGCAAGTAGATAAAGTGGTACCACTTTGGTGGGAAGGTAACAGCATTCTGTGCGCCTCAGTGTTTAGTCCTGCCGGCCACATGACCACGGAGAAGTCTTCGGACAGCGCTGGCTCTTTGGCTTGGAAGCGGAGATAAGCACCACCCCATAGAGTCGGATTCAACTGTCTTTCGAGCAAGGGGAAACCTTTACCTTTACTAGATGTATTTTATGGATCTTAACGGTATTTATTGTAATTGTTATAATATTTAGTGTATTTATTGTATTTCTTAATGTAGATTTTACAAATTGATGTTCCATCCTCTGAGCCAGTTCCGGGAAGAGTAGGGTATAAACCCAGTTTGGTGTAGCGGTTGGGAGCGTGAATTCTAATCTGGGAGAACTGGGTTTGATTCCCCACGCCTCCAAATGCAGCTGCTGGTGTGACCCTGGGTCAGTCACAAGTTTTCTCAGATCTGTTCTCTCAAGGGCAGTCCTCGAAAGAGCTCTCTCAGCCCCACCTACCTCACAGGGTGTCTGTTGGTGGGGAGGGGAAGGGAAGGGAAAGGAAATTGTAAGCTGCTCTGAGACTCCTTTGGGTAGTGAAGGATGGGGTATACATCCAATCTCCTCCTTCTCCTCCTCCTCCTCCTCTTCTTCTCTTCCTTCTCCTTCTCCTTCTTCTTCTCTTCTTTCTCTCCTTCTCCTTCCTCTCCTCCTTCTCTTCTTCCTCTTCTTCTTCTCCTTCTTCTTCCTCTTCAATTAAATAAATAAAATGAAGAGCTGTTCAGAGGTGGTTTGCCCTTGCATGCCTCTGGGTTTTCCTTGATGGTTTCCCATCCAAATACTGACCCAGCCTTGAGCCTGCTTAGCTTCCAAGATCTGATGAAATCAGGCTAGTCTGTGCAATCCAGGTCTAAGGTACAACTATGCTTGAATCTAGCTCATAATAAAACCATTGCTTCTAATGGCAAACTTGATGGTCCCCTGCCTGTGGGTGGGGCCAAGAAAATAAAGGCCAAGAGAGCTTTGACTCTTGAAAGCTCACGCCCCGAAAATCCTGCTGGTTTCTAAGGTGCTCCTGGGTTCGAATCTTGCTTTCCTATAGCAGAGCAGCATTGGGTACTCTCTGAAACTAGGGAAAAGGGGGAATCAGCACAGATCAAAGAAAAGTACTTCTCCAACCCAGGAGTCATTAACCCCTGAGACTCACTGCTGCAGTAAGTGGTGGCAGCTGCAAGCATAGACAGCTTCAAGAGGGGACTGGATAAATAAACGGGGTCTATCAGTGGCTATTAACAGCCAGGTATAGATGGTACACTGTGTCTGGAGCAGTGATGCTCTGTCTTCTTGGTGCTTTGGGGGGGAACTGTGGGAGGGTTTCTGGAGTTCTGGCCCCACTGGTGGACCTCCTGATGGCACCAGGGTTTTGGCCACTGTGTGTTGGACTGGAGGGGCCATTGGCCTGATCCAACATGGCTTCTCTCATGTTCTTATGTCTGGGGCAGTGATGCTCTGTCTTCTTGGTGCTTGGAGGGGCCACAGTGGGAGGGCTTCTGGAGTTCTGGCCCCGCTGGTGGACCTCCTGATGGCTCCTGGGTTTTGGCCACTGTGTGACGGAGAGTGTTGGACTGGATGGGCCACTGGCCTGATCCAACATGGCCTCTGTGTGACACAGAGTGTTGGACTGGATCTCCAGCATGGCTTCTCTTACATTCTAACCAGGCACAGCTTCCTTGACTTCCCCTTCCACCAGTGCAATTTCCACAGACAGAGACTTTAGCAGAAGAGGGAAGAGGAAGTTGATCTCTCCTGGTTCTTCCTTCTCAACGCAGGCCCCAACTTGTGCCCCGTGGTGTCTTGCTCACCCCGTCTCCAGCAGTTCCTTTTCAGAAGTCTTGGGGGGGGGGTGCGGGGAGAAGGAGGAGGGGGAGAGACCCATATCCACAGGCACCTTTTGTCAGTTGCAGCCTTACTTGGGCAGGAAAGATCTTGTCACTGTGGTGTGTGACCTAGTTATACCTAGATTAGATTACCGCAATGTGCTCTATTTGGGGCCACCCTTGAAGACTGTCCGGAATCTGTGGCTGATACAGAATGCTGCAGCCGGAGGGTTGACTGGAGTGGGTCATAGGGACTGGATCGCTCCAGTCTCGTTCCATCTACACTGGTGCCAGTTTGTTTTCAGGCTCAATTCAGGGTGGTGGTCTTGACCTTTAAAGCTCTCTACGTCTTGGGGCTGGCATGCTAGAAGAAGGAGAAGAAGAAGAAGAAGAGGAGGAGGAGGAGGAAGAATAAGAAGAATAAGAAGAATCATCATAGAATGTTAGAGTTGGAAGGGACCTTGCAGGTCATCTAGTCCAACCCCTGGCACTCTGCAGGAGCAGAGCCGAAAGATAGCCCTACGTACCTACGACATACTCAAAAGATGGTCATCTAGCCTCCTCTTGAAAACGTTGAGCCAAGGAGCATCCATCACCTCCCGAGGTAGAAGAAGAAGAAGAGGAGGGAGGGGAGGGGGAGGAGATTGGATTTATACCCCGCCCTTCAATACCCAAAGGAGTCTCAGAGCGGCTTACAAACTCCTTTCCCTTCCCCTCCCCACAACAGACACCCTGTGAGGTAGGCGGGGCTGAGAGAGCTCTCCTGAGAACTGCCCTTGAGAGAACAGCTCTGAGAGAACTTGTGACTGACCCAAGGTCACACCAGCAGCTGCATGTGGAGGAGTGGGGAATCAAACTCGGTTCTCCCAGATTAGTGTCTCCACTCCTAACCACTACACCAAACTGGACTGATTTCTCCCATAAGAACCTACACGTCCACTCCAGTAAACTTTGGAAGCCCCTGCCTTCTGAGATGAGCGGAATCCACATTATAATACCTCACTGCGTAAAGAAGTATTTCCTTTTGTCTGTTCTGAGCCTACTGCCCATCGTTCTCCTCCTTAGAGGAACGTTGTCCCTAGCACCACAAAGGCAAAAAGGCAGATTCAGTCTTGGGTTGTATTAAAAGGGCCACAGCCTTGGAACTACAGGAGGTCGTAGCCCCTCTGTATACTGCCTTGGTCAGGCCACAGCTGGAGTCCTGTGTGCAGTTCTGGAGGCCTCACTTCCAAAAGGATGTGGGCGAAATCGAGAGGGGTGCAGAAGAGAGCGACGAGGATGATCAGGGGTCTGGAGACGGAGCCCGACGAGGAAAGGCTGAGGGCCCTGGGAATGTTGAGTCTGGAGAAGAGGAGATTGAGGGGGGACAGGATGGCTCTCTTTAGATACTGTGTACAGTTCTGGTCACCACATCTCAAAAAGGATATTATAGCACTGGAAAAAGTGCAGAGAAGGGCAACTAGAATGATAAAAGGGTTGGAACACCTTCCCTATGAAGAAAGGTTAAAATGCTTGGGGCTCTTTAGCTTGGAGAAACGACGGCTGAGAGGTGACATGATCGAGGTTTATAAGATTATGAATGGGATTGAGCAGGTTGAGAAAGAAGTCCTTTTCTCCCTTTCTCACAAGACAAGAACTCCTTGTGGGCACTCCATGAAATTGCTGAGCAGTCGGGTTAGAACAGATAAAAGGAACTACTACTTCACCCAAGGAGTGGTTAACACGTGGAATTCACTGCCGCAGGAGGTGGTGGCAGCTACAAGCATGGACAGTTTCAAGAGGGAATTAGATAAACATCTGGAGCAGAAGTCCATCAGTGGCTATTAGCCACAGGGGATAGATGGGAACTCTCAGTCTGGGGCAGGTGATGCACTCTATTCTTGGTGCTGGAGGGGGCAGCAGTGGGAGGGCTGCTAGTGTCCTGGCCCCACTGCTGGACCTCCTGATGGCACCTGGTATATTTTGGCCGCTGTGTGACAGAGTGTTGGACTAGATGGGCCGTTGGCCTGATTCAACACTGGCTTCTCTTATGTTCTGATGTTCTTAGATATGTGAAAGGCTGTCATTTGGAGGAGGAGGGCAAGGAGCCATTTCAGTTGGCAGCAGAGGAGAGGACCCGAAGCAACGGGTTTAAGTTACACACAGAACGGTATCGGCTGGATATTAGGAAAAGCTTCTTCACGGTCAGAGTGGTCCAAAGGCGGAATCAGCTGCCCAGGGAGGTGGTGAGCTCCCCTTCGCCGACAGCTTTCAAGAAGAGGCTGGACGAATATTTGTCAGAGTTGCTTTAGGCCGGTCCTGCATTGGGCAGGGGGTTGGACTAGATGCTCTGTAGGGCCCCTTCTGACTCTACGACTCTGTGATCCCGGGGGTAGACTGGTTCTGAACATGGAGGCTCTATTTAGCTCTCGTGGCTGACGGTGACAGAGAGCGCAGCGGCCTCCCGCCCTGGTCTGGCCGTACCGCCTTTTGCCAGTTGGCAGAACCCGGACATGTCAGAGACGCCACCGCCCGATTTGGACTGGGCAAAACGTCTGCCTGTGTAATATCTATTGGCATCTATCGAGCGGCGTGCGCCGTTTGTTGATATTGCAGATGACAAGCTGATTTAAGAATTTGCTCGTTTCTGCGATGATCTCATGCCGGACCGGGGGGGAAGGAGGGGTCGCTACAGGAGTCCGCCTCTTTTGCCTGCATGGTGGGTGAGACGGTGCGGGCAGGGAAGTGAAAAGAGAGCGAAACCCCATCTCAAATGAGATGTTTCCCCAGGGATTTTCTCCAAGGCAAAACTGGCCATCTCGGGAGATTGGTTGGGCGGTGAACGGCCAGGGCGCCATCCACTGGAGTTCTCTCCTGGGGGCGCTTTCTGAAATTACCAGGGCCTGAACGGACATTCGAGGAGCTCCCGGAAGTACCAGAGATTTGGGTACAGAAAATTCAGGAAAAGTACAGAAGAGGGCTACTGAGATGATTCAGAGGTTGTAGGAACACCTTCTCCAGGGCTATTTCTGGGCAGGAACGCACAGGAACGGCGTTCCGGCTGGCTCCGGAGTTGGCCACGCCCTGCAGGAACTCATTAGCATAATAGGTCACTCCAAACAGCAGAAACTCATCAGGACTGGCCACATTAGGGGTGTGTGGCCTAACATGCAAAGGAGTTCCTGCTACAATAAAAGACCTGGGTTTTGACAACAAACAAGATAAGCAGAATAAGAAGCAAAAGGTGGGTGTGGCTGGATGGCAACATTTCTGGTAACGTGGGGTATGTGGCCTAATATGCTAATGAGCTGTGCTGTCATAGGTGTGGCCTCTTATGCTAATGAGTTCCTGCTGGGCTTTTTCTACAAAAAGAGCCCTGACCTTCCCTATGAGGAAAGGCTGAAGAGTCAGGGACTTTACATTTTAGAAAAGAGACCACTAAGGGGGAGAGACAGGATAGAGTTTTATAAAAGTATGCATGAGGTGAAGGGAGTTGATAGAAATACAGAGAGCCAGTTCAGTGTAGTGGTTAAGTGTGGGGACTCTAATCTGGGAGAACCGGGTTTGATTCCCCACTCCTCCACTTGCACCTGCTGATGTGACCTTGGGTCAGTCACAAGCTCTGGCACAGCTGTTCTTGAAAAAGAGCCAGTTTCTGTCAGAGCTCTCTCAGCCCCACCTACCTCACAGGGTGTCTGCTGTGGGGAGGGGGAAGGGAGAGGAGTTTGTAAGCCGCTCTGAGACTCCCTTGGGTAGCGAGGGGCGGCGTATAAATCCAATCTCTTCTCTTATTCTTCTAAAACTCGAGGGCATCCAATGAAGCTGATGGGCAGTAGGTTCAAGATGGACAAAGAAGAAGAAAGAAGAAGAAGAAGAGATTGGATTTATACCCCACCCTTCACTCGGAGTCTCAGAGCAGCTTACAAATTCCTTCCCCTCCCCACCGCAGACACCCTGTGAGGGAGGTGGGGCTGAGGGAGCTCTCTCGAGAACTGCCCTTTCAAGGACAGCTCTGACAGAACTACGGCTTGCCCAAGGTCATCCAGCAGGTGCAAGTGGAGGAGTGGGGGAATCAAACCCGGTTCTCCCAGATTAGAGTCCGCCCACTTAACCACTACACCAGACTGTCTCTTTACACAGAGAGTGACTAGAATGTGGAATTTGCTGCCGGAGCATGTAGAAGAAGAGAGAAGAAGAAGAAGAAGAAGAGGAAGAAGAAGAAGAAGAAGAAGAAGAAGAAGAAGAAGAAGAAGAAGAAGAAGAAGAAGAAGAAGTCTCTCTTATGTCCTCGAAGTCACGCCGGTCACATGACCACGGAAACGTCTTTGGACAGCGCTGGCTCTTCGGCTTTGAAACAGAGATGGGCACCGCAACCCTAGAGTCGGATCCAACTGGCTTTCGAACAAGGGAACCTTTACCTTTACCTTTAACCAGCCTCCAACTAGGGGCAAGGATTCTCCTCGCATCAGATCTAATCAGAGATGCAGCCGACTCGCCTGTTTGTGAAAGAGGCGGCCTGTTGCATCTCTTCAAGAGTCACCGCTCTGGCTGCACCCAGGAACCATGCCCAGGTGAGTGGCTCACGCAGAGGTTCAAAGGGCAGACTCCATGCAGAGCGGGCACTTAATCTTTCGCATCCTAACATTAAACCTTTCCAGGGCCTTTGAGGGCGATGCGTCCCTCTGATTTTAATTTAGGAAAGGGGGGAAAAGGGGGTATTTGCAGAAGGCGAGACATCCGAAAAGGTTGCTCGGTCTGGGGGAAGCGCGGGAGGCCGGGAAGAACAGCTTGTGCCGGAGCTGGCGCTCATGCTGGGGGTGGAAGAGCAGGAGCGGAGAAAGTGGGTCAGGAGGCAGCCCGTGGCGGAAAGAGGAGGAACAGCTGCTGGAGAGGAGGGGAGACCCAGTGGCAGGTTCAGTGGAGGGACAGCCGGCAGAAGAGGTTTCTCCCGCTCGGCACAAGGTGAGCCCCCGGGGGACTGCCGGGAAAGGCCGAGGCTGACTTCCCTTTCAGGGCTCCCAGATTTCCAAAGCTGGAACCCGGATGCCAGAGCCCGCGGATGTATCTGTACTGCAGACTTGACTCCCTCTCCGTGGGGGACTGTGGGGGCAAGCCGTCTTAAGCCGGAGAATCCTCCACTCCTCCGTCAAAGAGCAGCTCCCAGAATTCTTTGCAGGCTGGCCCGGGGGGGGGCGGAAGCCATGATGGCGAAAGAGACGTAAAGTCGGTACACATTCTGAGCGTTGCCACTGATTTTGGACAACGTGTTCCAGTTGCAGAATTCAGGTGTGTGCGGTACGGGAAGCGGGTTACCTTCGTGTCAGATCGTGACCAGAGTCAGCTAGAGCCCTGTCAGCAGACCCAGCAGTGCCAGGCGAGTCCCGGAGAAGAACGTCAGAAGAGCCCTGCTGGGTCAGACCAATGAGGGTCCATCTAGTCCAGCCTCCTGTCCCATGCAGTGCCCAGGCACTGTGCCCAGGCTGAAGCCTTTCCCTGAGAAGAACATCAGAAGAGCCCTGCTGGATCAGACCAATGAGGGTCCATCTAGTCCAGCCTCCTGTCTCACATAGTGGCCAGCCAGTTTCATCTGGAGGGCCAACAACAGGGCAGAGAGGCCGAGGCCTTCACAAGAACATCAGAAGAGCCCTGCTGGATCAGACCAGTGAGGGTCCATCTAGTCCAGCATCCCGTCTCACACAGTGGCCAGTCAGTTCCTCTGGAGGGCCAACAACAGGGCAGAGAGGCCGAGGCCTTCACAAGAACATCAGAAGAGCCCTGCTGGGTCAGACCAGTGAGGGTCCATCTAGTCCAGCATCCCGTCTCACACAGTGGCCAGTCAGTTCCTCTGGAGGGCCAACAACAGGGCAGAGAGGCCGAGGCCTTCATAAGAACATCAGAAGAGTCTTGCTGGATCAGACCAATGAGGGTCCATCTAGTCCAGCCTCCTGTCTCACACAGTGGCCACCCAGTTCCTCTGGACGGTCAACAACAGGGCAGAGAGGCCGAGGCCTTCACAAGAACATCAGAAGATCCCGGCAGTGGCGGAACGTAGCCTAACCCAAACAGGACACAGCATTTGGTTCCAAAACTCTGAAAGGCTGGACAACACTTCCAATGACTATGTCAGATTACACAGGGAAGCCATTGAAACTCATACCCATAAGCACAATTGGGCCTGGTTTCCTGTCCTGAAAAACACAAAATGCTCTACAGCTGGCAATAGCACTACAGATAAGATTAGAGTTTCAACAGCCATTCCACACACAAAAGAACCTCCTCAGGAAATGGGAAACCTCCTCAGGAAACAATCCCTAGACAAAAGAACCTCCTCAGGAAAGCGCCTCCATCAGCATGTTCATAGCCTGGAGAACTCCTACAGGATAATGACTCAGCCCTACCCCACCTTCCTGAGTAGATATAAATTACCTGCCTGCCATTTGTCTTCTCACCTTGACACAGAGAGTCCTCCGTCTTTCTGTGTTATACCTCTGAGGATGCCAGTCACAGCTACTGGCAGAAAGTCAGGTCCTACGATGCCAAGACCAGCGTTCCCTCTAAGCTGAGTCAGTGTGAGCTAGCTCACAGTTTTTTAGCCCCCGGCTCACCCCTTTTTTGTCTTAGCTCAGGAAGGGATGGCTCCAGAGCCAACTAATTGATGCAGCAGCCCAATTGCTCGCTCACAACTTTAATGCCAGTCAACTCACAAAGTAGGATTTTTGCTCACAGCTTAGAGGGGACCCTGGCCAAGACCACGGCCACACAGCCCGGAAAAATCTACAGCAGCGAACGCACTCCGGAGGGGAAAGCCTTCGGCCACACGATCTCATTGAATGTTAATAAAAGGCAAATCTGCATATGTATATATTTTTTAAAAAATTAAAAAACCCGTGTGTGTAATATTTGTCTTGCGGCTCTCAGACGTCTTGGCGTTTCTTCCATGCAGCTCCCTCACGCTGAGTGAGTTTGGCCACCCGTGTCCATAGACTGACGAAATCCGTGGCAGGGTAGAAGGTGTCACGAGTCACAGCTCACTGTCCGAAGAAGCAAGCCATGACTCACGAAGGCTCTTCCCCTGCTACAAATTCTGTTAGTCTCGAAGGGGCTCCCAGACTCTGGCTCTTTTCGAGTCAGCCAAGCAGAAGGTGTTCTTCCCACGCCAATGACCCCTTGCCGCGCACCCTGGGCCAAAGCCTCTCCCAGCCGGGGCCGGGGAAAGGAGGTCTGCCTGACCCGGTGTGCTCTCGGCAGCTGCGCCCTCCTTCCTTCTCTCCCCCCACCCACCCCCCGTCTCCCAAACCCCATTTGCTCGTCTCCCGCCCACAGCTAGGAAATCTCCTACAGGGACTGGGAGAGGAAGCCGCAGGCCCAGGGCATTGTTCAGGAGGAAGATCAGCACCCCAGAGGGAGGGAGGGAGAGCGGGGAGGAGGGAGAGGGAGAGATGGGGGAAGCCAGAGTAAGTCTGGAGTAGAGCTGCCAACCTCCAGGCGGGGCCTGGAGATCTCTGCAAATTGCAACGGGGCTCTAGAAGAAAAAGAAGATCAGATTGATACCCTGCCCTTCACTACCCGAAGGCGTCTCAGAGTTGTTTACGATCTCCTTTCCCTTCCCGTCCCCGCAACAGACGCCCCGTGAGGTAGGTGGGGCTGGGAGAGCTCTCCTGAGAACTGCCCTTGAGAGAACAGCTCTGAAAGAACTTGTGACTGACCCAAGGTCACACCAGCAGCTGTATGTGGAAGAAGAAGAAGAAGAAGAAGAAGAGTTTGGATTTATACCCCGCCCTTCACTGCCCAGGGGAAGTCGTAGAAGTAGTGACAGACTTCACGCTCCTAGGATCCCAGATCACTGCAGATGGTGACTGCAGCCATGAAATTAAAAGACGCCTGCTCCTTGGGAGGAAAGCGATGGCAAACCTAAACAGCATGATAAAAAGCAGAGACATCACCTTGCCAACAAAAGTCCGCATGGTCAAAGCAACGGTATTCCCCGTAGTAATGTATGGCTGCGAGAGTTGGACTATAAGGAAGGCCGAGCGCCGAAGAATAGATTCTTTTGAACTATGGTGCTGGAGAAGACTCTTGAGAGTCCCTTGGACTGCAAGGAGATCAAATCAGTCAATCCTAAAAGAAATGAACCCTGATTGTTCCCTGGAAGGTCAGATCCTGAAGCTGAAGCTCAAATACTTTGGCCACCAAATGAGAAGGGAGCACTCACTGGAGAAGACCCTGATGCTGGGAAAGATTGAAGGTCAAAGAAGAAGGGGACGGCAAAGGATGAGATGGTTAGACAGTGTCATCGATGCAACGAACATGAAATTGAGCACACTTCAGCGGACAGCGGAAGACAGGAGGGCCTGGCGTGGTCTGGTCGATGGGGTCGCGAAGAGTCGGACTCGACTGTGCGACTGAACAACAACAACTTCACTGCCCAAAGGCGTCTCAGAGCAGCTTAAAAACTCCTTTCCCTTCCCCTCCCCACAACAGACACCCTGTGAGGTAGGTGGGGCTGAGAGAGCTCTGACAGAAACTGCTCTTTTTCAAGAACAGCTGTGCCAGAGCTTGTGACTGACCCAAGGTCACACCAGCAGGTGCATGTGGAAGAGTGGGGGAAATCAAACCTGGTTCTCCGTGCTTCTAACCACGACACCAAACGGGCTCCCGACTACAGAGATCAGTCCCCCTGGAGAAACCGGCTGCTTTGGAGCCTGGTCTCGACGGCATTATTCTCCCGCTAAGCTCTTTTCCTTCACTAAACCCTGTCCCACCCCCAGATCTCCAGCAACCTCCCACCCCGGAGTTTGCAGTCCATTCAGAGGGGTTGGACAGGAAAGGTCACTTCCCAGGAGATCCCAGACCGATGCTCTCTCTAAGCCTGTGGAGTCTTGTGAGCTAAAATTCTACTTTGTGACACTGACTCAGCTTAGAGGGAACGCTGCTCTGGCGCCCTCTCCTTCCTGAGCTAAGGCAAAAATTGGTGAGCCGGAGGCTAAAAGAAACTGCGAGCTAGCTCACACCAACTCAGCTTAGAGGGAACACTGCCTGGGAGGCCGGCGGGGCCGAGAGAGCTCTTTCGAGAACTGCCCTGGAGAGAACAGCTCTGAGAGAGCTTGTGACTGACCCAAGGCCACACCAGCAGCTGCACGTGGAGGAGTGGGGAATCAAACCCAGTTCTCCCGGATTAGAGTCTGCGCTCCCAACCACTACACCAAACCAGCTCTCCGTTCTCGCAAGCTCCAAGCAGCGTTTCGGTTGAAAGGCAGCGGTGTTTGCAAGCTGGGTCTCAATATTTGAATCGATACATTCACCCACAACACTCTTCAGTGGTGTCACCCTTGAGAGCCTCCCCGAACACGCAGGGCTCAGAGTCGGGGACATCTCGGGACGCGCGGGCTTGTGCGCCGTGCGGACCGCCCCTTGGTTGCAAAGCGGGGCCCGGAGGCCCGTGGGCGGCCGATCTCCCCGAAGGAGCAAGGTGCCATTGTGCAGTAGCGCCACGGCCGCCCCCGCTCGTCAGGAGATAATTATAATATTTTGCCAAGCGAACCTCCCACGGCATCTGTTGCGCTGCTTTCCACCACTTCGGTCGGAGGGGGGCGGGGGGGAGAAAAGGCTGTCCTCGACCGCGGCGGAGCTTGATTTGTTCTGTGGCTAGCTAAGAACTCGGGTTGCCAACCTCCAGGTTGGTGTAGTGGTTAAGTACGCGGACGCTCATCTGGGAGAACCGGGTTTGATTCATAAGAACATAAGAGAAGCCAGTGTTGAATCAGGCCAATGGCCCATCTAGTCCAACACTCTGGGTCACACAGTGGCCAAAAATACCAGGTGCCATCAGGAGGTCCAGCAATAGGGCCAGGACACTAGAAGCCCTCCCACTGCTGCCCCCCCCAGCACCAAGAATAGAGTGCATCACCTGCCCCAGACTGAGAGTTCCCATCTATACCCTGCGGCTAATAGCCACTGATGGACTTCTGCTCCGGATGTTTATCTAATTCCCTCTTGAAACTGTCCATGCTTGCAGCTGCCACCATCTCCTGTGGCAGTGAATTCCATATGTTAATCACTCTTTGGGGGAAGAAGTATTTCCTTTTATGTGTTCTAACCCGACTGCTCAGCAATTTCATGGAGTGCCCACGAGTTCTTGTCTTGTGAGAAAGGGAGAAAAGGACTTCTTTCTCAACCTGCTCAATCCCATTCATAATCTTATAAACCTCGATCATGTCACCCCTCAGCCGTCGTTTCTCCAAGCTAAAGAGCCCCAAGCGTTTTAACCTTTCTTCATAGGGAAGGTGTTCCAACCTTTTTATCATTCTAGTTGCCCTTCTCTGCACTTTTTCCAATGCTATAATATCCTTTTTGAGATGTGGCGACCAGAACTGTACACAGTACTCCAAATGAGGTCGCACCAATGATTTATACAGGGGCATGATGATACTGGCTGATTTGTTTTCAATTCCCTTCCTAATAATCCCCAGCATAGCGTTGGCCTTCTTTATTGCAGCTACACCCTGTCTAGAAATTTTCATCGAGTTATCCACTACGACTCCAAGATCTCTCTCTTGGTCTGTCTCTGCCAGTTCAGACCCCATCAACGTGTATTTATATTTAGGATTTTTGGCTCCAATTCCCCCACTCCTCCACTTGCACCTGCTGGTGTGACCTTGGGTCAGTCACAAGCTCTGGCACAGCTGTCCTTGAAAAAGAACCATTTCTGTCAGAAGTTCTCTCAGCCCCTCCGACCTCACAGGGTGTCTGTTGTGGGAAGGGGAAGGGAAAGGAGTTTGTAAGCCGCTCTGAGACTCCAAGTGAAGGGCAGGGTATAAATCCAATCTCCTCCTCCTCCTCCTCCTTCAGGTGAGGTGTGGAGTTCTCCTGCTGTTACAATTGATCTCTGGATGTCCAAGGTTTGTTCCCCTGGAGAAAATGGCTGCTTTGGAGGGTGGACTCTATGGCATGGTACCTCACAGAGGTCCTAGGTAAAGGTAAAGGTTCCCTTGCTTGAAAGCCAGTCGGATCCGACTCTAGGGTTGCGGTGCTCATCTCCGTTTCAAAGCTGAGGAGCCAGCGCTGTCCGAAGACGTTTCCGTGGTCATGTGGCCGGCATGACTAAACACCAAGGCGCACGGAACGCTGTGACCTTCCCACCGAAGTGGTACCTGTTTATCTACTTGCAATTTCTTGCTTTCGAACTGCTAGGTTGGCAGGAGCACAGAGGTCCTGCCATTCCCTAAACCCTGCTTCCTCCAGGTTCCAGTTACCAACCTGGACTTGACAACACTATCTGGCACTGCTAAGTAGGTTCAGGTGGGTGTGTAGCCATGTTGGTCTGAAGCAACAGATCAGAGTTCGAGTCCAAGGGCACCTTGAAGACCGGCAAATTCTTGTTCAACATATAAGCTAGAGCCGGGGTGTCGACCGGGGCAGATTAACCCTTAAGCGGACTGAGCACGTGCCTAGGGCGCCAGGGCCAAAGGGGGCACCACGAAGACGGGGAAAAGGGTGAAAAGAAAATCACGAATGAAGATTTGTAAAAAAATAACGATAAAACTAGTGCAAATTGATCTTTTTTGTCCTGCTGCAATCTGCAATTGTATATCTGGTCAGAGAGGTCAACAACTAAAATGGGCTGGGGGTCAGTGTGGAAAGGAGGAAGGGGGCACCGAGATTGGTCAGTGCTACTGAGGGCACCAGAAAACCTTCATCCGCCCCTGGGTGTCGAACTCATTTTTATGGAGGGACAGATTTGACATAAATGGGACTTTGTCGGGCCGGGCCCTTTGTGTCGTAAAATGTAATGCCAGGTAGCGGAGATATAGGCTTTATAAAGGACACAAACACAAAGGTGGGTTTTTAAACTTAAAATAAAAAAACATGCCTGAAACCAGGGCTCTTTTCGCAGCAGGAACTCCTTTGCATGTTAGGCGACACACCCCCAATGTAGCCAATCCTCCCAGAGCTTACAGAGCTCTTCTTACAGGAGGCTACTGTAAACTCTTGGAGGATTGGCTACATTAGGGGGAGAGCCAGTTTGGTGTAGTGGTTAAGTGCACGGACTCTAATCTGGGAGAACCGGGTTTGATTCCCCCACTCCTCCACTTGCACCTGCTGGTGTGACCTTGGGTCAGTCACAAGCTCTGGCACAGCTGTTCTCTCAAGGACAGTTTCTGTCCGAAGTTCTCTCAGCCCCATCTACCTCCCAGGGTGTCTGTGGTGGGGAGGGGAAGGGAAAGGAGTTTGCAAGCCGCTCTGAGACGCCTTTGGGCAGTGAAGGGCAGGGTATAAATCCAAACTCTTCTTCTTCTTCTACATCAGGGGTGTGTCAGGATAGACCTTGCCTGAATCCAAGATTTCTCCCAAGAGAAATACACCCTCAGAGTTCTGAAAAGCTGAGAGTGACCCAACATGTATTTCCTGCAAACATCTCCAAAGAGGAATGATAGGCAAGGCGATAATCTTATCACTCCTCAACAGACTCTTCACCACCCATCTGTAACTGTAGTTTCTAAACATAGCTTGCATGACCCCAAGTTCAAGGTTGGACTAGGTCTACAAACGACTGCAATGTCATACATGAACCAAGCAGGAAACAACACGTTTATAGACCTGCCTGAAATATCGGCATCCTTGCAATATTTTGTTTATTGAACAGTCTCCGATGACTGACACTCCTTGCTGTGAGCAAGAAGTGCATCGAAACGTCTGCGCTGTAGCAATCTGGGAAGGGGGAGGAGCCTCAGCCCAGTGCAAGGAGCAGAAGCTTGCCCATCTATCTCTCCTGAGCGATTGAGAGAGTCTGGGAAAGCAGGCTATGGTGCAACAGCAGCAGCAGAACTGGAGGAGGAAGCAGGAGACAGACAGCCCATCGCGGGCCTGATAGAAGCCCTCTGGGGGCCGGATTTGGCCCCCGGGGCCGGATGTTTGACACCCCTGAGCTAGAGCAGCCACCCAGAATGCTCTCCGGGCGACAGAGATCAGTTCCCCTGGAGAAAATGGCTGCTTTGGAGGGTAGCCTCTATGGCATTATAACTAGGGTTGTCACCTCTGGGTTAATAAATTCCTGGAGATTTGAGGGAGGCGGGTCTGGGGGAGGGCGTTGTTTGGAGAACTGATCGCTATATCCTGGAGACCAGTTGTAGTTCTGGGAGATTTCCAGCTTCCCCCCCCCGGAGACTGGCAACCCTGCATTCTACCCCGCTGACGTGCCTCCTCTCCAGACAACAAAGACCAGTATACCGTGGCGGGGAATGGTTGCTTTGGGAGATGGACTCTGTGGCCTCGAAAATGACAGGAAAATGTCCACGAATCTTCGCTGCACAATGTGTCTTTCTGTAGGACCGGCAATAAGCATCGGCACAACTGTAAATGAAAGCTTTCCACCCCGCTTTTTGGGAGACTTCGTGCAAGGAGAAGCGGGCTTGTAATTCTGGAAACTCCCGTCGGGGCTTGGCTTTTAAAAGACCGATGCGAAATTGACCGGTAGCTGTTAAATTGAATGAACTGAATGCTACGTTATATTGAATGTTCTGAATATATATACCTGCCGAGGATGTTATAGTAGCAGTCAACGCGCTTTATAAAATGATAATTACAAACAGAACACATTATCTGGGAGAACCGGGTTTGATTCCCCACTCCTCCACTTGCAGCTGCTGATGTGACCTTGGGTCAGTCACAAGCTCTGGCACAGCTGTTCTCTCAAGGACAGTTTCTGTCAGAAGTTCTCTCAGCCCCACCGACCTCACAGGGTGTCTGTTGTGGGGAGGGGAAGGGAAAGGAGTTTGTAAGCTGCTCTGAGAGACCTTTGGGCAGTGAAGGGTGGGGTATAAATCCAATCTCTTCTCCTCTTCTCTTCTTCTTCTTGTTGAAGGCTTTCACAGCCGGAGTTCATTAGTCACTGTAGATTTTCTGGGTTGTGTGGCCGTGGTCTTGGCACTGTAGGACCTGACGTTTCGCCAGCAGCTGTGACTGGCATCCTCAGAGGTATAACACAGAAAGATGGAGTACTCTCTGTGTCGACACCTCTGAGGATGCCAGTCGCAGCTGCTGGCGAAACGTCAGGTCCTACAGTGCCAAGACCACGGCCACACAACCCGGGAAATCTACAGCAACTAAAAGGTAAAGGTAAAGGTTCCCTTGCTCGAAAGCCAGTCGAATCCGACTCTAGGGTTGCGGTGCTCATCTCCGTTTCAAAGCCGAGGAGCCAGCGCTGTCCGAAGACGTTTCCGTGGTCATGTGGCCGGCATGACTAAACACCAAGGCGCACGGAACGCTGTCACCTTCCCACCGAAGTGGTCCCTATTTATCTACTTGCAATTTCTTGCTTTCAAACTGCTAGGTTGGCAGGAGCTGGAACTAGAGACGGGAGCTCACTCCGTCATGCGGCACTCTCGGGTCTCAAACTGCTGAACTACTGACCTTCCACAGCCTGCAGCTCAGCGTCTTAACCACTTGAGCCACCGCAGCCCACAGCAACTAAAGAACACATTAATTTGCAAATGTTTTCCTGCAGTGTATATTTATTTTGTTACCTGAGCCTCCAGGTGGGGCCTGGAGAACTCCTGCTGTTACAATTGATCTCCGGCTGACAGAGACCAGCTCCCCTGGAGAAAACGGCTACAGTGAAGGGTGGACTCCATGCAATTGTACCAGGCCGAGGCCTCTCCCCTCCCCAAACCGTGCTCTCTCCTGGGTCTACCCCCAAAGCCTCCGGGTACCTTCCAACCCAGACCTGGCGACCCTACACCTTTCCCAGGTTTCACCTCCCAAATCTCCAGGTATTTCCCAACCCGGAATTGGCAACCTTAGCACGGACCTTGGACGGGTTGGGTGCACTGTCCCTGCGCACAGTTAGACTGCGGGAGACCGAGAGGAAGCCCCCAGTGCCGGCTCCCGGCCGCATATTTGCTGGCTGCTGCGCCATGCGCTTGGTCCCGCCCTGCGCCAGCATCCCGCTCGGCTCCTTCCAAAGGTTGCCTGCAAAACAAACAGAAATCTCCACCTGAAAGTCAACCCGAGTGGGTATTGACTCCAAGGCCGTGGCCTTTGCAACCTGCTATTTTGGTCTCTCGTGCCTTTCAATTAGAAACCTCGGGAGAAAGTACTTCTAGCTGGCATTCGCTGGAAAGAAAATCCTACCTTCTGGTAGAGCAGCGGCAACAAAAAAAATCATTTGAGGCGGGGAAACCCACAACGCTGGGGAAGGAAAAAGGAAAACGAGTTTTCCTCTGCGCGGGGTCTGCTCGGCACAGTGGGCACCCGGGGTTGCCAGCTTCCAGGCAGGCCCTGGAGATCTCCTGGAATCACAAGGGATCTCCAGACGACAGATATCCGCTCCCTGGAGAGGATGGCTGCTTTCAAGCGTGATGCCCTCCCTTATCCAAAACCTATGCTATTCAGCCCCTACTCCCAAATCTCCAGGAATTTTCCGATGGACACCCCAAGGAAAACTGCTCAACCCCAGAAGCTGTGTGCGAGGATGGGAAAAGCCCCCAGAAACGTGACATCACAGGAGCAAGGGGGACTCTTGAGCATGTACAAAGTATATTTTGCAACTCTGAGCATGTACAAAGCATATTTGGAAGGGGTTCAGTGGTAGAACATCTGCTCAGCATGCAGAAGGTCCCAAGTCTGATTCCCGGCATCTCCAGTTAAAGGATCGCATGGGAGGCGATGTGAAAGATCTCTGCCTGAGACCCTGGAGAGCTTTTTCTGGTGAAGGGCTGTGGATCAGTGGAAGAGCACCTGCTTGGCATGCAGAAGGTCCCAGGTTCAATCCCCGGCATCTCCAATTTAAAGGACCAGGCAGTAGGTGATTTGAAAGACCTCAGCCAGAGACTCTGGAAACCTGCTGCCAATCTGAGTAGACAATACTAACCTTGATGGACCAAGGGTGGGGAGGCACCGTGGCCTAGAGGCAGAGCCTCTGCTTGGCGTGCAGAGGGTCCCAGGTTCAATCCCCGTCCTCTCCAGTTAAAAAGGACCAGGCAGGAGGTGATGGGGAAGACCTCAGCCTGAGACCCTGGAGAGCTGTAAAGAGGGGCTGCGGCTCTGTGGCAGATCACCTGCTTGGCATGCAGAAGTTCCCAGGTTACTCTGGTTACTCTAGTCAGTGTTGGAAATGCAAGGCCAACGTGGGGACCTTTTACCACATGTGGTGGAAGTGTGGTAAAATTCAGGGGTACTGGAATATGGTGCGGAGACTGATTCAGGATATCTTGGGGGAAAATATCGCACTAATACCGGAAATATACTTGTTAAATATGCTTCCGGATGGATATAACCAACAAGAAAATTATATTTTAGTGTATATATTATCAGCTGCGCGTCTGTTACTAGCCAAAAACTGGAAATCAGACTTAATTCCCTCAAAAGATGATTTAATAGTTAAACTGTTAGAGATAGTACAAATGGATGATCTAAGTCTGAAGCTCCAAACAGAAGTGAGAAGGTACACAGTGGAAGGTGGGAAAAGGTTTATATGTGGATAGAAAATCGGTTGAATGAATAGTGGTATATAATATGTAAATGACTCTTTCTGTATGTACGTTATATTATGTAAGATAATCTTGAAAACCTAAAAATAAACTTTAAAAAAAGAAGAAGAAGAAGTTCCCAGGTTCAATCCCCGGCATCTCCACTTAATACGGACCAGGCAGTAGGTGACGGGAAAGACCTCAGCCTGAGACCCTGGAGAGCTGTAAAGAGGGGCTGTGACTCAGTGGCAGATCACCTGCTTGGCATGCAGGAGGTCCCCGGTTCAGTCCCCGGCATCTCCAGTTAAAAAGGACCAGGCAGTAGGTGACGGGAAGGACCTCAGCCGGAGACCCTGGAGAGCTGCAAAGAGGGGCTGTGGCTCAGTGGCAGAGCATCTGCTTGGCGTGCAGAAGGTCCCAGGTTCAATCCCCGGCCTCTCCAGTTAAAAAGGACCAGGCAGGAGGTGATGGGAAAGACCTTTGCCTGAGACCCTGGAGAGCTGTAAAGAGGGGCTGTGACTCAGTGGCAGAGCTTCTGCTTGGCGTGCAGAAGGTCCCAGGTTCAATCCCCGGCCTCTCCAGTTAAAAAGGACCAGGCAGGAGGTGATGGGAAAGGCCTCCACCTGAGACCCTGGAGAGTCACTGCCCGTCTGAGTAGAGAAAACTGACTTCGATGGACCCACAAGGTCTGACTCAAGACATGCCTCCACGTGTTCACTACAAAAAGGATACAGAGCAAAAACACGTTTGGTCTTTAACAAAAAGCTACCATCGCAACGATCCAGCTGGGTTTTTAAGACGCTTCGGGGACCCAAATTGTCTCCCGGAGGATTTTAAGATGCGAGCGTTAACCTTTCCACACTCACACACGCCATTTTGCTGGAGGCCCAGCCCCCCCCTCCCCCAGCCCTGACATTTCCAAGCAAGACGAGACCGTGTGCGGCGGCAGCTCCGAAAATCTATTGGTGCCTCCACACTGCGAAACGGAGGAGACCTCGGCTTGAACTGGGAGGCCGCCAAAACTCTGGGGCAGAGGGGGCTTGAGATTAGCGCCCGGGCCAGAACGCCGGCCGTCGCCCCTGCTCCCCCGCCCCAAAGGCATCCCTGCCAAAAATTCAGCCGCTGACGTTTTGCTCTCGTGCCTGCACAGTAAAAAGGGATAAAGCCGGACCTGATGGACGTCGGACTGTATACGACAGAGAGCCAGTTTGGTGTAGTGGTTAAGTGCGCGGACTCTAATCTGGGAGAACCGGGTTTGATTCCCCACTCCTCCACTTGCACCTGCTGGTGTGACCTTGGGCCAGTCACAAGCTCTGGCACAGCTGTTCTCTCAAGGACAGTTTCTGTCAGAAGTTCTCTCAGCCCCCACCTACCTCACAGGGTGTCTGTTGTGGGGAGGGGAAGGGAAAGGAGTTTGTAAGCCGCTCTGAGACACCTTTGGGCAGTGAAGGGCGGGATATAAATCCAATCTCTTCTTCTTCTTCTTCTGCAAAGACACAACTCAAAAGTGGCAGATCTATGGCTGATTGACACACACACATCCCACTCCCTGTCATCCTTCACAACATTCTTAGTAATGTCCAATGATGATGATGAGAAGAAGAAGAAGGAGAAGGAGGAGGAGGAGGAGAAGAAGAAGAGGAGGAGGAGGAGGAGGAGGAGGAGAAGAGGAGGAGGAGGAGGAGGAGGAGGAGGAGAAGATTAGGAGGAGGAGGAGAAGAAGAAGAGGTGGAGGAGGAGGAGGAGGAGAAGAAGAGGAGGAGGAGGAGGAGGAGCAGCAGGAGAAGAAGAAGATTAGGAGGAGGAGGAGGAGGAGAAGATTAGAAGGAGGAGAAGAAGAAGAGGAGGAGGAGGAGAGGAGGAGGAGGAGAAGAAGAAGAAGAGGAGGAGGAGGAGAAGGAGAAGAGGAGGAGGAGGAGGAGATTGGATTTCTACCCCGCCCTTCACTCTTACGAACGCCTTTCCCTTCCCCTCCACCCCTGTGAGATAGATGGGGCTGAGAGAGCTCTGAGAGAACTGTTCCTGAGAGAACAGCTCTGACAGAACTATGGCTTGCCCATGGTCATCCAGCAGCTGCAAGTGTAAGAGTGGGGAATCCAACCCGGTTCTCCCAGGTTAGAGTCTGCACACTTAACCACTACACCAAACTGGCTCCCCAGTTGTCCAACAGATGTCCAAAAGGAAGGGCCCATGGCTCGGTGGAAGAAGAACATCTGCTTGGCATGCAGAAGGTCCCGGGTTCAACCCCCGGCATCTCCAGTTAAAAAGGACCAGGCAGTAGATGATGTGATAGACCCTGGTCTGAGACTGCGGACAGCCACGGAGAGGGGCCGTGGCTCAGTGGAAGAGCATCTGCTTGGCATGCAGAAGGTCCCAGGTTCAATCCCTGGCATCTCTGGTTAAAGGATCAGGCAGGAGGTGATGGGAAAGACCTCCGCCTGAGACCCTGGAGAGCTGCTGCCAGTCTGAATAGGCAATATTAAACTTGATAGACCGAGGGTGGGAAGTGGCCATGGCTCAGTGGAAGAGCCTCTGCTTGGTATACAGAAGGTCCCAGGTTCAGTCCCCGGCATCTCCAGTTAAAAGGGACCAGGTAGGAGGCGATGGGAAAGACCTCTGCCTGAGACCCTGGAGAGCTGTAAAGAGGGGCCGTGGCTCAGTGGCAGAGCATATTCCTGGCATGCAGAAGGTCCCAGGTTCAATCCCCAGCATCTCCAGTTAAAAGGACCAGGTGGGAGGTGATGGGAAAAACCTCAATCTGAGACCCTGGAGAGCTGCTTCCAGTCTGAGTAGACAATATTGACCTTGAAGGACAGAGGGTCTGATTTCCATTATAAAGAAGATTGACAGACTACAATGATCTCAATTTTGAAGGGGAAAAAAACTGTACCATAAACTTAATATTGACACCTTCTGGCTCGGATTACATCCTTACGAAGGAGATGATGAGACCTGAACATTCAGTGCACTGGGATGCCAACCTCCAGGTAGGGCCTGGAGCTCTCCTGGACTTACTACTGACCTCCAGCCAATGGAATTAAGTTCCCCTGCAAAAAAATGGCTGCTTTGGAGGACGGATTCTCTGAGGGCCCTCCCTTCCCAAACCCCGCCCCTTCCCAGATCACAGGCTCCACCCCCGTATCTCACGGAATTTCCCAACCCAGAATTGGCAACTTTAAAAAAGAATGGTTTAATCGATCACATTCTACATTTAAAGTGCTATCATTTGATTAGGGTGACCTGTACTTACCGACAGCATTAATATTTAACAATCGTTTAATATTTAAGAGCAACAGAAGAGCCCTGCTGGGTCAGACCAGGGAGGGTCCATCCAGTCCAGCATCCTGCCTCACACACGGGCCAGCCAGTTCCACTGGAGGGCCAACAACAGGGCAAAGAGGCCGAGGCCTTCCCCTGAGAAGAACATCAGAAGAGCCCTGCTGGATCAGACCAGTGAGGGTCCTTCTAGTCCAGCATCCCGTCTCACACAGTGGCCAACCATTTCCTCTGGAGGGTCAACAACAGGGCATGGAAGCTGAGACCTTTGTAAGAACATAAGAAGAGCCCTGCTGGATCAGACCAGACTAGAAGAGAAGAAGAGAAGAGATTGGATTTATACCCCACCCTTCACGACCCAAAGGTGTCTCAGAGCGGCTTACGAACTCCTTTCCCTTCCTCTCCGCACAACAGATGCCCTGTGAGGTAGGTGGGGCTGAGAGAGCTCTTGACAGAAACTGCTCTTTTTTCAAGAACAGCTCTTATCAGAACTATGGCTTGCCCAAGGTCATCCAGCCAGGTGCAAGTGGAGGAGTGGGGAATCAAACCCAGTTCTCCCAGATTAGAGTCCACGCACTTAACCACTACACCAAACTGTCCAGCATCTAGATCTAGTCCAGTCTCACACAGTGGCCAAGCAGTTCCTCTGGAGGTCCAATGAACAGGGCTGGTCCTGCAGGGCTCTTCTTATGAGGTTCTGACACCCCACATTTTTGCTATTGCATCCTCCTATTACCCTGCTGAAGCCGGTGGCCAGTCTTGGAACCCGTCGCTTTATTTTCGGTTGAGTTATGCCTGTCACTAACAGACAACCTTCGCGTCCATTGCAAATATCGGGGGGGGGTGGACTTTGGAAGATCGATTCCCTGGGAGAAAGTGGCTGCTTTGGAGGGTGACCTCCCTGGCATTATAATCTGCTAAGGCCTCTCCCCTGCCCAAACCGTGCCCTCCCTAAATCTCCAGGAATCCCCCAATCTGGTGTTGCAATCCCTACAGCCGACCAACTCATCTGACACTTCTTTCAAAGCAAGCCCAGGTTAGAATGCTAAGGGGAAGTCTGATAGACGCACAGTGGCTTGCAACCTTGTGAAGACGTACGTGCATAACCGCTTTACATGGGTACAGTGTGGTTTCTACAAGACGCTAGGAGAGTGTGTAATCCCTCGGGAGACTTTGCTTTTTGCTCTGGCCAGGCTCATGTTTGGAAAAACTGAAAGCCTTCGAAAAAAGCTGGAAGGGATGAGCCAGATTCTGGTGTTCACTTTGGGCAGTAAAACATCACACACCCTCAATCGATAAGAACGTAAGAGAAGCCATGTTGGATCAGGCCGATGGCCCGTCCAGTCCAACACTCTGTGTCACACAGTGGCCAAAACCAGAGCCAGTCTGGTGTAGTGGTTAAGTGTGTGGACTCTAATCTGGGAGAACCGGGTTTGATTCCCCACTCCTCCACTTGGACCTGCTGATGTGACCTTGGGTCAGTCACAAGTTCTCTCAGAGCTGTTCCTGAAAGAGCAGTTTCTGTCAGAGCTCTCTCAGCCCCCACCTACCTCACAGGGTGTTTGTTGTGGGGAAGGGAAGGGAAAGGAGCTTGTAAGCCGCTCTGAGACTCCAAGTGAAGGGCGGGGGATAAATCCAATCTCCTCCTCCTCCTCCTCCTTCTTCTTCATCTTCTTCTTCTTCTTTTTCTTCTACATGAGAGAACAGCTCTGAGAGAACTTGTGGCTGACCCAAGGTCACACCAGCAGCTGCATGTGGAGGAGCGTGGGAATCAAACCCGGTTCTCCCAGGTGAGAGTCTACATTCCTAACCACTACACCAAACTGGCTCTCTAGGTATATGGGAGCAGTTGTCAACTCCAAGTTGGGGAATTCCTGCAGATTTTGGGGTGGAGCCCAGGGAGGCCGGGGTTTGGCGAGTGGAGGAAGCTCAGCAGGGTATAATGCTCAAGGTTCTCCTTTCAAAGATGCCATTTCTAACAGGGAACATGACCTCGGTGGAAGGGAGGCCATCAAAGAATTCCTGGGTTGCTATGCAGAGGCGGATGATGGCAAATCACCTCGGTTCGTCTCTTGCCTTGGAAACCCTCTACGGTGACCGTAAGTCAGCTACGACTCAATGCCATTTTCCACCACCAGTCTGGGGGTCAAGCTATAATTCTGGGGGTTCAAACAACAAATATATACATTGCAAAAACCTTTTTTTAAATATAAATTAATGCCTTCTATTTGTTCCATCTTATAAAGAGCATTGTGTGTTATTTATGATATCCTAAAACAGGTATATAAGGAGCTGCGGTGGCTCAAGTGGTTAAGACGCTGAACTGCAGGCTGTGGAAGGTCAGTAGTTCAGCAGTTTGAGACCCGTGAGTGCCGCATGACGGAGTGGGCTCCCGTCTCTAGTTCCAGCTCCTGCCAACCTAGCAGTTCGAAAGCAAGAAATTGCAAGTAGATAAATAGGTACCACTTCGGTGGGAAGGTAACAGCGTTCCGTGCACTTTGGTGTTTAGTCATGCTGGCCACATGACCATGGAAACGTCTTCGGACAGCGCTGGCTCTTCGGCTTTGAAACGGGGATGAGCACCGCAACCCTAGAGTCGGATTCGACTGGCTTTCGAGCAAGGGAACCTTTACCTTTAAAACAGGTATATATAGTCATTACATGCAATGAACAATAATAATCAGTTCATTCAGTATAATAACTGCCAGCCAATTTACATTGACCTCCTCCTGGAGGTTGGCAGCCCTAGTTCTATATATACAGTTCACAGAATCATAGAATGTTAGAGTTGGAAGGGACCTTGCAGGTCATCTAGCCCAACCCCCTGCACTCTGCAGGAGCATAGCCGAAAGAGAGCCCTACATACCTACAATTTACCCGAAAGATGGTCGTCCAGCCTCCGCTTGGAAATATCCAGGGAAGGAGCATCCACCACCTCCCGAGGCAATCTGTTCCACTGCTCAACCACTCTGACAGTGAGGAAGTTCCTCCTGATATTCAGCCGGTAACGACTCCCTTGTAATTTCCACCCATTAGAACAGTCTTGCAATCCGCAGCAAGAGAGAATAGATCTGCTCCATCTTGTATGTGACGGCCCTTCAGATATTGGAAGACTGCCATTATGTTCCCTCTAAGCCTTCTCTTTCCCAGGCTAAACAGACCCAACTCTTTCAGTCTTTCCTCGTAAAACTTGGATTCCAACCCTCTCACCATCCCGGCCGCCCTCTTCTGGACATGCTCAGTTGCCAGTTTTGGGTTGGGAAATACTTGGAGATTTGAGGGGTGGAGCCTGGGGAGGCCGGGGTTTGGGGCGGGGAAGGAACCTCAGCAGGGTATAATACCATAGAATCCACCAGGCCCATAGCCAGGATTTTTTTCCTCTCAATTAAAGGGCCTTTAAATAAGTTGGGGGGCACCCCTCACACACCCCAAACGAGCACTATTAATAAAATTAAAAATTGAAAGCTGGGGAGCCTGGGCTGGATGGGAAGTCAGAAGGGGGCCTCGGTGGTAAGTTGGGGGGGGCCAAGCCCCGAGAGGCCCCACTGTAGCCACGGGCCTGGAGCCCATCCTCCAAAAACACCATTTTCACCAGAGGACTGATCTCTGCCATGACCTGGGGATGCCAGCCTCCAGGTGGGACCTGGGGATCCCCTGGAATTACAGTTCATCTCCAGGTTACACAGATCAATTCCCCTGGAGAAAATGGATGCTTTGGAGGGTGGACTCTGTGTGACATTGTATCCCACTGAGGTTCCTGTCCTCCGCAGGCTCCATCCCCAAATCTCCATCCTGTCCTCTGCAGGCTCCCAACCCGGACCTGGCAACCCTATAGGTTGTTGAATTGCAAGTTATTACAATGCTTGGAACAAGAACCTCCCCAGGACTCAACAGGGATATTGGTTTCTTGTCTCATTACGTATACTAACTCATTCAGTTCTCACATATGTATTCTCGATGAGAAGGACTACAAATCCTCTGTATTTTAGTGTTTTTCTTTTTCAGAATAATATATTAGAATACTGAATGTAATGCCAGGAATATTGGGATGTTTTGCTGACATGACCCTGTATCCACCTTAAAATTTGTTATTAAGTCACCTCCACGCCCGGGAGGACAGAATGGAGATTCTCAGTTTGCTTCCCAGTTTGCTGTCGTGGTTAAGTGCGGAGACTCTAATCTGGGAGAACCAGGTTTGATTCCCCACTCCTCCACTTGCACCAGCTGGATGACCTTGGGCAAGCCACAGTTCTGTCAGAGCTGTTCTTGAAAAAGAGCAGTTTCTGTCAAGAGCTCTCTCAGCCCCATCTACCTCACAGGGTGTCTGTTGTGGGGAGGGGAAGGGAAATGGGATTGTAAGCCGCTCTGAGACTCCCTTGGGTAGTGAAGGGCAGGGTATAAATCCAATCTCTTCTCTTCTTCTTCTTCCCACAATTAGAAAAGACACCTTTGGACATTTATCTGCTACTTGGACATATTTATTGTTTTACAGCTGTTGACCTTCTAACCTTAGTTTGTTATTTTGGACTCTGCGTATCTTAAACACCATCCTGTTACATGCAATGTTCCCTCTAAGCTGTGGAGTCTTGTGAGCAAAAATTCTACTTTGTGAGCTACTGGCATTAAAGTTGTGAGCGTGTGATTTGGCTGCTGCATGAATCAGTTTGCTTTAGAGCCATCAGTCCTGAGCTAAGACAAAAATGTGTGAGCCAGAGGCTAAAAAACTGTGAGCTAGCTCACAGTAACTCAGCTTAGAGGGAACACTGGTTACATGTAAATTTCCCTGTCTGTAAGTTTGAACCTCACACGCCATTCCAATGTATTTGGGGAAAGTGTGCCTTGCACACGAAAGCTCATCCCCTTGAACAAACCCTTTGTTGGTCTTAAAGGTGCCGCTGGACCCTGACTTTGTTCTACTAGAAATCATCTGTAATAGCAAGAGATCTCCAGGTGCCGCCTGGAGGTTGGCAGCCCTACTTCCGGAGGCAATCGCAAACAGCAACCAGGACAGCTTTTTTTGCACCCAGAAATTCTGCTTCGAACCAGGCGTGAGCGTGCAAAAATCTCACTCCGCAAGCGTGCCACAAACGTAATGTCGGGCTTCTTCACAGTGTGCATGTTTAGGTTTCTTTTTTAAGGCAAGGAGTGGGGATAAAATGGGGGGCGGGCCACTTCTCCCCACCCCCTCCAGCTTCCTCCAGGGCAGGAGTGCCAACAGGGGACGGAGACGGAGACGGCCGTACCGCCAGCCTGTTCTCCTCCAGGCCTCGGTCTCGCTTTGTGGACAAGGCCAGGCCGAGGCAGCGGGTAGCAACCGTTGCCATGGCGATGCTAACAGCAGCCCGTGAACCTGCCTGCCTGCCTGCCTGCCTGCCTGCACCGGCAAGATGGTAGACGTGGGCTCAGGGCTGGAGATGTTGGATATAGGGGCCCTCAGCGGCGGCCAGAGGATGAAACTCCTGCACTTCAAGGTGGGTAGGGGGCAAAGGAGACGCACTGTGTGGCCGAGCCCTCCCTCCCACAAAGATCCCCCCCAAGAGGGACACATGGTGCACAGTGGCGCTTGCGGTTGTCTACGGCCAGCACTTGCTGGGTAAACCGTGGTTTTCCGGGCCAGTGCTCAAGATCATGCAAGCAATGTTACGATTTGGGGGGGGGGGAAGCTATATTTCTTGGGGTTTTCTCTTTTTTGCAATGTGTTGTTTAAATGCATGCAGGTTCCAAGCCGGAGCCAGATTTAAAAGACGAGGGGTGTGTGGGGGGGAATGTGGATGCCAACTCTGGGTTTGGAAATTCCTGGAGATTTGGGGGGTGCAGGATTTGGGTAGGGGAGGGACCTCGGGAGGGTATAATTGCCACGGAGTCCACCCTCCAAGGTAAAGATAAAGGTAAAGGTAAAGGTCTCCCTTGCTCGAAAGCCAGTCGAATCCGACTCTAGGGTTGCGGTGCTCGTCTCCGTTTCAAAGCCGAAGAGCCAGCGCTGTCCGAAGATGTTTCCGTGGTCATGTGGCCGGCATGACTAAACACCAAGGCCACAGAACGCTGTTACCTTCCCACCAAAGTGGTACCTATTTATCTACTTGCCATTTCTTGCTTTCGAACTGCAGCCATTTATCTCCAGGAGACGCGGAATCAATGTCTCAAATAAATAAAATAAGCAGTTTGTGTTGTCTGGACATCAGCTGTAATCTGGGGAGTTCTCCAGCACACCTCTAAAGACTAAGAGGTGGGGTGAGAGAGAGAGATTAAAATTGACCCAAAGGTTATTATAAGAACATAAGAACATAAGAGAAGCCAATGTTGAATCAGGCCAATGGCCCATCTAGTCCAACACTCTGTCACACAGCGGCCAAAATATACCAGGTGCCATCAGGAGGTCCAGCAGTGGGGACAGGACACTAGAAGCCCTCCCACTGTTGACTCCCTTGAACACCAAGAATAGAGTGCATCACCTGCCCCAGACTGAGAGTTCCCATCTGTACCCTGTGGCTAATAGCCACTGATGGACTTCTGCTCCATATGTTTATCTAATTCCCTCTTGAAACTGTCCATGCTTGTAGCTGCCACCACCTCCTGCGGCAGTGAATTCCATATGTTAATCACTCTTTGGGTGAAGAAGTATTTCCTTTTATCTGTTCTGACCCGACTGCTCAGCAATTTCATGGAGTGCCCACGAATTCTTGTCTTGTGAGAAAGGGAGAAAAGGACTTCTTTCTCAACCTGCTCAATCCCATTCATAATCTTATAAACCTCGATCCTGTCACCCCTCAGCCGTCATTTCTCCAAGCTAAAGAGCCCCAAGCATTTTAACCTTTCTTCATAGGGAAGGTGTTCCAACCCTTTTATCATTCTAGTTGCCCTTCTCTGCCCTTTTTCCAATGCTATAATATCCTTTTTGAGATGTGGCGACCAGAACTGTACACAGTATTCCAAATGAGGTCGCACCAATGATTTATACAGGGGCATGATGATACTGGCTGATTTGTTTTCAATTCCCTTCCTAATAACCCCCAGCATAGCGTTGGCCTTCTTTATTGCAGCTACACATTGTCTAGACATTTTCAGCGAATTATCCACTACAACTCCAAGATCTCTCTCTTGGTAAATTATCTATTTATTTATTTGTTCAATTGATACCCCGCCCTCAGGGCGGCTCACGTGAGAGATAAAGCACATAAATAACAATTGGGGCAAACAGAAAACCGTCTGGAACAATTCAGGATATAAAACAATTCAGTCTCCTAAAGTGCTAGCAGTATCTACGTTAATGGAATGGCTGACTTTAAGTTCTCTTTCTAAGGCTGGGATGTGGGGGGAAATCCCTGCTATGGGATTTTCAGAATTCATTTTGTTTATTTTACGGCTTTTGTTATAAAAGGTCTAGGGTTGCCGGCTGTGGGTCGGGAAATCCCTGGAGATTTTGGGGTGGAGCCTGGGCAGGTTTGGGGAGGGGCTTCCGTGGGGGTACCACGCCACAGGGTGCACCTTCCAACCAATGTTCCCTCTAAGCCGTGGAGTCTTGGGAGCAAAAGTTCTACCTTCTGAGCCGCTGGCGTTAAAGTTGTGAGCGAGCGATTGGGCTGCTGCATAAATCAGTTAGCTCCGGAGCCATCTTTCCTGGGCTAAGACAAAAATGTGTGAGCCGGAGGCTAAAAAACGATGAGCCAGCTCACACTAAACTCAGCTTAGAGGGAACACTGCTTCCAACGCCGCCATTTTCTCCAGGGGAACCGATCTCTGTCGTAACCCATGTTCCCTCTGAGCTGTGGAGTCTGGTGAGCAAAAAATTCTACTCTTGTGAGCGACTGGCATTTTAAGTTGTGAGCGAGCGATTTGGCTACGGCATAAATTAGTCTGCTCTGGAGCCCTCCTCCCTGAGCGAAGACAAAAATGTGTGAGCCGGAGGCTACAGAACTGTGAGCCAGCTCACACTAACTCAGCTTAGAGGGAACACTGCTTGTAATCCCAGGAGATCTCCCGCCAGCGCCTGGAGTTTGGCAACCCGACAAAGTGTCTCCCAAGACTAACTTTGGATGAGTTGCTTTTAAAACAAGGATGTCAGAATCTATTTGTTTATGTATTTATCGTGTTCAAAAAAGGTCTCACCAGTTTTAAAATATTATAGGTCGAGGTAGTTTGAACAGGTGTTTTACATGTCTTTGTAGAGACTGAATTTTGATACTGTTTTTTTTTGACCTTGTGAAGGCCGATGGTTGTATAACAATAAAATGATTCTGATGCTGTTCCTGAATTGCTTAGCTTTGCCGGCATCGTGTTCAAATCCAGCTGTAGAGATACCATTTCGCCCCCCTAACTGAGCGGAAGAGAGACGCAGCAATGCTATTTACTTATTTATTTAAATTTTACTTTATTTACGTCCCACATTTCTCCCCAACAGGGATCTAACCCTGTTTGCCTCTCCTCTGTCTCATCCTCACAACAACCCTGTAAGGGAGTTCAGGCTGAGTGTCTGTGACTGACCCAGGGTCACCCGGCAAGGTTTTATGGTACAGTGGGGATTCGAACCTGGGTCTCTTGGATCCTGGTTGGATTCTCTGCACAGATTCTAGGAGAGTAGATCAGGGTATTTAAGAATCCTGCGAACTCTGTACCGGTGGAAAAACTCACATTTCTGATATAAACCACAAAGTACAATCAAGGCTACACGCTCTGGAGGTTTTTTGAAAAAGGGTTAGACAAATTCAGGTGCATCAACAGCAGTCGGCCGTGATGCCCACGTGGAACCTCCACATTCAGAGGCAGTCTGCCTCTGGTTGCCAGATTCTTGAGTCAAGCCACGGAGGAAGACCATTGTCTTCGTGGTCTGGCTCGTCAGCTACCCAAAGGCATTTTGGCTGGCCACCGTTGCCCTCCAAATGCTGAACGAAGCTACTGCTATGCAATCCCTTACTCCCGACACCACACAATACCTCCCTGTCCATAGACAACGGCCCCACTGGTGGACCTCCTGATGGCCCCTGGGTTTTGGCCACTGAGTAACACAGAGTGTTGGACTGGATGAGCCCATTGGCCTGATCCAACATGGCTTCTCTCATGTTCTTATGTCTGAGGCAGTGATGCTCTGTCTTCTTGGTGCTTGGGAGGGCCACAGTGGGAGGGATTATGGAGTTCTGGCCCCACTGGTGGACCTCCTGATGGCCCCTGGGGTTTGGCCAGTGAGTGACACAGTGATAGGCCATTGGCCTGATCCAACATGGCTTCTCTTATGTTCTTATAGACCGCCCCTCCAGTGGCATTTCCTTTTCCCCTCAGCCAAGCTGACCTTTCACTTCTCTCAGATGACCTGCAATGTTTGTCAACATTCTATTGCTGACATTTTTCCTTAGGTTAAAAATCCTTTAGGATCCCACTGTACCTCAGCTAACAGGTTTGGACTATGGTTAAAAAAACAACATAATTTAATCTCTAATGTACATAAGAGTAGGAACATAAGGGCGCGATAAGGTCTTACGTGGATGATTTGCATTTCTTGGGGCATTTAAACCTGGGCTTGTAAATCTTTTCTTTCCCCGTCTGCTTTGGCTGCCAGATAAACACCAAGATTGAAAATGAGAAATACCTTCGGTCCCATCGAGAAGTGGAACTGCTCTTGTCGGGATTTCTCAGGTAGGATTCTCAATACCTGTGGCAGAGAGATGAATAAATAAATTCTGAATAATTTCTTCAAATGTAAATGCAGAGAAGAAGCCCTTTCGAAGTAAAACAGTCTGCTTCAGTGCCGTTCAACAAACTCTAACGCAGTTTGAGCAAAACTCGCCTGGTGATACCTTAAGGCAGGAGTCCCTGACCTTTTTGAGCCTGTGGACCTCTTTGGAATTCTGAGACAGGATGGTAGGTACTGCCACAAAATGGCTGCTGAAGGAGGCGGAGCCAGCCACAAAATGGCTGCTATGGGAGGCGGAGCTAGCCACAAAATGGCTGCTATGGGAGACGGAGCCAGCCACAAAATGGCTGCTGCAACTTTCCTGCAGTCACACCGTGAAGTTCCTTGTGCTGTGGTGGCAGTTGCAGTTTTAAAATCCTGCCCAGCCAATCAAAACGAAGGGACTCCTCCATTTGAAAGGGGCGACGAGGATCAATCGAGGAAGCCACGGCCCTCAGCGTGCAAGACCTCAGCAGGGCCGTGAACGAGAGGACGTTTGGGAGGGCATTAATTCACAGGGGCGCCATAGGTTGGAAGCGACGTTGATGGCGCTCAATGTATACACACACACACACACACACCCTGCAAGGCTTTCTAACAAAAGATACAGATATTTTGGCAGAGCTAACCTGCAGCTTATGCCTCAAGCACAAAGCCACCTTTTAAAGAAAAATTACCCACCAGTTCTGCAAGGCAGCAAACTATTCTAATCCTGTGTCAAGAGCACCGGAAGAGCCCTGCTGCATCAGACCAGTGAGGGTCCATCTGGTCCAGGCTCACGTCTCACCCAGTGGCCTCAACCAGTTCCTCTGGAGGGCCAAGAACAGGGCAGAGAGGCCGAGGCCTTCCTCTGAGAAGAACATCAGGAGAGCCCTGCTGGGTCAGACCAGGGAGGGTCCATCTAGTCCAGCATCCCGTCTCACAAAGTGGCCTCAACCAGTTCCTCTGGAGGGCCAAGAACAGGGCAGGGAGGTTGAGGCCTTCCCCTGAGAAGAACCTCAGAAGAGCCTTGCTGGGCTAGACCAGTGAAGGTCCATCCAGTCCAGCATCCCGTCTCACACAGGGGCCAACCAGTTCCTCTGGAGGGCCAAGAACAGGGCAGGGAGGTTGAGGCCTTCCCCTGAGAAGAACACCAGAAGAGCCCTGCTGGATCAGACCAGTGAGGGTCCATCTAGTCCAGCATCCCACCTCACACAGTGGCCTCAACCAGTTACCTTGGAGGGCCAGCAACAGGGCACGGAGGCCTTCCCCGGATATTGCCTCCTGGCGCTGACTGCCTCTGAACATGGAGGTTCCATTTAGTCACCACGGCTATTTGAGCCAAGTGACACCTGATCCATACAATGAAACACTTACCCCCCCCCGCCAAAAAAAGTATACATTGCAAGGCCTATAAGTCTGTCCCAGTTGCGCATTTTTAGTGTTCCCAGATAAAGCTTAAAAATAAATACGGTCTAAGAAAGGCCAGTCTTGCAGCCCACACGAAGGTAGCCTCGCCAGCTTTGTGTTGGGTACAATGCTCCCTTCTAACCTGTGGAGTCTTGTGAGCAAAAATTCTACCTTTGTGAGCTACCGGCATTAAAAGTTGTGAGCAAGCCATTTGGCTACTGCATAAATTCGTTTGCTCCGGAGCCCTCCCTTCCTGAGCTGAGACAAAAATGCGTGAGCCGGAGGCTAAAAAACTGTGAGCTAGCTCACACTAACTCGTCTTAGAGGGAACATTGGTTGGGAAATACCTGGAGATTTTGGGGGGTGGAGCCTGGGGAGGGCGGGGCTTGGGCAGCGACCTCAGCACGGTATAATGCCACAGAGTCCACCCTCCAAAGCAGCTGTTTTCTCCAGGGGAACTGACCTTGGTCATCTGAAGACCAATTATTATAGCAGTTCTCCAGGTGCCACCTGGAGGTTGGCAGCCCTACACACAGGGCTGCCCTGGAGGGTGCCTTTTGCACCTCCTCTGGAACACAGTTCCATAAAACCGGTGCCCCGACAAAGACGCCGCGGGACCCCAGGAGGGTATATTGCCGTATGGTCCGCCCTCCAAAGCCACCGTTTTCTCTGGGGAAACTGATCTCCGTAGCCTGGGGGTCAGTTGTAGAAGAGGTAGGCAGCTCTGGCAGTTTTAAAAAAACTTTATTATCAACAAACAGATACAATAGCATATAAATCAATATATGTAACCATTACATCAATCCAGGGCTTAGCATAATAGGCCACACCCACCAGCAGGAACTCATTAGCATAATAGGCCACACCCACCAGCGGGAATTCGTTAGCATATTAGGCCACACCCCTGTGCTACCAGAATCGTGGTCATCCAGCCACACCCACCTTTTGCTTCTTATTCTGTTTACCTTGTTTGTTGTCAAAACCCGGGGCTTTTTTTTGGAGCAGGAACTCCTTTGCATGTTAGGCCACACACCCCGAATGTAGCCAATCCCGATGAGTTTCTGCTGTTGGGTGTGGCCTGTTATGCTAATGAGTTCCTGCTGGGCGTGGCCGACTCGGGAGCCGGCCGGAACTCCGTTTCTGTGCGTTCCTGCCCAGAAATAGCCCTGCATCAATCACAGCAATAGTAGGAATACAACATGAGATGAACCAACCACTGTAAATAGTATAAATGACACTCCAATAAACCATTGTTATTGTATGTAGGATTGAAGCGTAATAATGTTGGGGAGATAAATATGCCAAGAAGGGAAACCAAGCTGAAATAAAATTAGAATCAGTAGAGCCTGAAGTTCTGGAAAAGGTAGCATCGGAAAGTTTATCCATAAGGCGAAATTTGCATACTTGATCATAGAATCACAGAATGTTAGAGTTGGAAGGGGAACCTTGCAGGTCATCTAGTCCAACCCCCTGCACTCTGCAGGAGCACAGCCGAAAGATAGCCCTACAACTTACCCGGAAGATGGTCCAATCAGAGATGGAGAGACGAGTATTTGGCTATAACAATTCTGGCTGCTGCACACAATAAACCAATAAGTTCTTTGTGTGGAGGAAGAGGAAGATTAAGTTCCCTATGAAGAAAGGTTAAAATGCTTGGGGATCTTTAGCTTGGAGAAATGATGGCTGAGGGGTGACATGATCCAGGTTTATAAGATTATGCATGGGACTAAGCAGGTTGAGAAAGAACTATTTTTCTCCCTTTCTCACAATACAAGAACTTGTGGGCATTCCATGAAATTGCTGAGCAGTCGGGTTAGAACAGATAAAAGGAAGTCCTTCTTCACCCAAAGAGTGATTAACATATGGAATTCACTACCACAGGAGGTGGCGGCAGCTACAAGCATGGACAGTTTCAAGAGGGAATTAGATAAACATCTGGAGCAGAAGTCCATCAGTGGCTATTAGCCCCAGGGTATAGATGGGAACTCTCAGTCTGGGGCAGGTGATGCACTCTATTCTTGGTGCTGGAGGGGGCAGCCGTGGGAGGGGCTTCTAGTGTCCTGGCCCCACTGCTGGACCTCCTGATGGCACCTGGTATATTTTGGCCGCTGTGTGACAGAGTGTTGGACTAGATGGGCCATTGGCCTGATTCAACATTGGCTTCTCTTATGTTCTTATGTTCTTAAGTTGCCAGGCCTCAAGTAGTAATGATTCTGGGTCAAAAGGCGCATTGTATGTCATGATATCAGAAACGTGGTGGATTCTTTCTTGCCAAAATGCCTTTATATATTTGCAGTCCCGCCAACAATGTCGATAGGAACCGATTTCCCCACAACCTCTCCAGCATAAAGGTGACAGGGATGATTATATATATTCTAGAAGAGGTTGGCAACTCTAGGAGTTCCAGAGGCCGGGCTTGGGTTCGAGGCCTTCCAGCCGCCAGCCACTGAAACAGTCTCTTTAATTCACCAGCTTTCCCTTAATTGCCGTCAACTTTTCGCCAGTTCCTTCCAGCCGCTCGCGAAGTTTGGTTTCCCCGGTCTTTACTAATTGCTTTATCGATTCCCGATGGAGGAACCGTGTAATTCCGGAGGAAAAAAAAGGTCATTTTAATTGTTATAAATATTTCCTCGGCTCTGCAGCGGCGGTAGTTTCTTGTTAATATAAAACTGTTCCGTCCCGTCCCCCACCCCCCGTCGCCCCACAAGGTGGATCCAGATGTAAATGAAACATTTCTCCTCCGCCGCTAATTGGCTTATCGATTCCCCATAGGAAAAAGGTAATTTGCCAATTTGTCTTGCGCACCGTCTGACAGGAGCCGACGAAATTAATGGGATGGAAAAGGTGGATGCTTAAAAAAAAATCCCTTTTAAAGTCTGTTCTCCTGCCCCGCCACCCTTATTATTTTTAGGGAAGTCTTCCTGCAAAGGCCGGAGAAAATACAAGAATTTGCTGCAGGTGAGAACATGCTTTAATCTCCTATTATCTGTAGCGCAGGAGACCCCAAGACGGTGCCCGCGGGCACCCTAGCACCTGCTGACAGCTTTTCCGGTTGCCTGCCCAATGTTTGTATAAAGTGGGAGGGGCTCTCGCTCAGCGGGACTTTCTGACTGGCCACATGGGGTCTGATTGGCTGTGTATAGAAACGACATCATTTTGATGGCGGCCGCCCGCATACCGTTGTTTTTATTTATTGTACTCCTTTTTCTCCTGTAATTGTGGGGCTACCATCAAAAAGGCCCCTTGTCATGCTCCCATCAGACAAGCTTCTCTGGTAGGTGAGATAGTCTCTGTGCTCTCAGCTCCTGGGCAGGAACGTACAGGATCTAACTTGGGACCGTCTCCATGCACGGCAAGGAACCTACCACAGAGTCAGCACCTCTTTGCTAACAGTCCCGCTTCCTCCCCTGTTATGGTTTCAGACTACTTCACCAATCCAGACCTCCCTGCGAAAATCCAGCGCCAGATGATGGAGAAAATGAACCAGGCCGTGTAAGAGCCGCTGCCGGATTTCGGCCCTTGATGGAAGACGGCACAACCCCCTCGGCGTCATTCCACCCCCCTCCCCTGTCCTGGATTTCCAAAGGGACAGGGATTTCCAAAAGGACAACCCCCCCAGACAGAGATGGAGGCACTCACTATATACATACATACATATATATATATATATCAGTCCAGGGTGTTCACGTTTGAATTCTTTGAATTATTTGGAAGCTCTTCCGTTCTGCCACGCAATAAAGTTGGCCTGGCCATGGCGGGACACAGCTTTGCCTTTTTTGTTTGTGTGGACCGGAGTATCTGCTCCGAAGTTGGGATCACACAGCCCTGCAGGTATTTTTGGGGAAACCAAGCCTTTTGAAACCCTGTCCCCTTGAGGGCATTCTTATCTACCCAGGCAAACTTCTCGAGAGCCAGTTTGGTGTAGTGGTTAGGGGCGCGGACTCTAATCTGGGAGACGATTCCCCCCTCCCCCACATGCAGCCAGCTGGTGTGACCTTGGGTCTGTCACAAGTTCTCTCAGAGCTGTTCTCTCAGGAGCAGTCCCCGAAAGAGCTCTCTCAGCCCCACCTTCCTCACAGGCAGTGTTCCCTCTGAGCTGTGGGGGTCTTGTGAGCAAAAATTCTACTTTTGTGAGCTACCGGCATTAAAGTTATGAGCAAGCGAATTGGCTAATACGTCGTCGAAGGCTTTCACGGCCGGAGTTCATTAGTCGCTGTAGATTTTCCGGGGTTGTGTGGCCGTGGTCTTGGCATTGTAGGACCTGACGTTTTGCCAGTAGCTGTGACTGGCATCCTCAGAGGTAGAACACAGAAAGATGGAGGACTCTCTGTGTCAATTGGCTACAGCATAAATTAGTTTGCTCTGGAGCCATCCTTCCTGAGCGAAGGCAAAAAGGTGTGAGCCGGAGGCTAAAAAATCTGTGAGCTAGCTCACACTAAGTCAGCTTAGAGGGAACATTGCTCCCAGGGTGTCTGTTGTGGGGAGGGGAAGAGGAAGGAGACTATAAGCCGCTCTGAGACTCCTTCGGATAGTGAAGGGTGGGGGTATAAATCCAATCTCCTCTTCTTCTCAATTCAAGGACCTGTATCTCTGCAAAACGCACCCTGATCCCTGCCCGCTATTCAAACTGCAGTTCCCAGGATTCTTCGAGAGAAGCCACAGTGGCCAAATCGGCATGGAGCTAATGTAGTTCTGTGGTGTACTTGCTACTTTCCGTCAAGGACTAAAGGAGTGGGACAAAGAGAAGGGCATTACCTTTGAGAAAGAAAGGCCTTTGACAACCGAGCAAGAGCCTTGCTGGATTGTGTAATGGGTTGTTTTACAGAATGGCCCAAAGGACCCCAGAAAGCCTACCAATGGGGTATGAAGGCCAAAGGAGAGCACGACTCACTGGTAGAGCCTCTGCTTAGCATGTAGAAGGTCCCAGGTTCGATCCCCGGCATCTCCGGTAAGGATTAGGCGGTGGCTGATGGGAAAGACCTCAGCCTGAGACCCTGGAGAGCCACCACCAGTTTGAGTAGACATAAGACCATAAGAGAAGCCAAAATGCAGTTCAGACAAATGACAAAGATGACCTGACTCCAATGGTAACAAGAGAAAGAAATCTTACATACAAAAATAGAAGCACGTCTTTACATGACATATTCATGTAGGGGCATTTACACTTAGGACCTAAGCTGGAAGGTACATATTGGAAATATTACTATCTCTGATATATGTAAGAACATAAGAGAAGCCAATGTTGGATCAGGCCAAAGGCCCATCCAGTCCAACACTCTGTCACACAGTGGCCAAAAATACCAGGTGCCATCAGGAGGTCCAGCAGTGGGGCCAGGACACTAGAAGCCCCTCCCACTGTTGCCCCCCAAAGCACCAAGAATACAGAGCATCACTTGCCCCAGACATAAGAACATAAGAGAAGCCAATGTGGAATCAGGCCAGTGGCCCATCCAGTCCAACACTCTGGGTCACACAGTGGCCAAAAATACCAAGTGCCATCAGGAGGTCCAGCAGTGGGGCCAGGACACTAGAAGCCCTCCCACTGTTGCCTCCCCCACAAGCACCAAGAATACAGAGCATCACTTGCCCCAGACATAAGAACATAAGAGAAGCCAATGCTGGATCAGGCCAGTGGCCCATCCAGTCCAACACTCTGTGTCACACAGGGGCCAAAAGTACCAGGTGCCCTCAGGAGGTCCAGCAGTGGGGCCAGGATACTAGAAGCCCCTCCCACTGTTGCCCCCCCAAGCACCAAGAATACAGAGCATCACCTTGCCCCAGACTGAGAGTTCCTACCTACACCTTGTAGCTAATAGCCACTGATGGACCTCTGCTCCAGATGTTGATCCAATTCCCTCTTGACAATACTGGTCAGACAGTGTTGACCTCGATGGACTGAAGGTTTGATTCAGCAGAAGGCATTTTCATATTCATTCATGCGCTTCCCCCCTGCTGTCGCCCCCACCCCCACCCCCTGACCTGGTGTTCAGAAAGAAAGGCAGAAGCGCTCCAACCAGGTCCCATTTTGCACTGGGAACCCACAGCCCAGGTGGAGGATGCAACCACATCGACTTCACACGCTCCAGAAGCTGGCGACTCAAAGGGTGAATTATCCACCTGATGGACCCAGATGGTTGTCTCCCTTCAGACGTGTTAACCACCGGGCGCAGTGGGCAACTCCAGCGTGCCATGTGCCGTCAACAGGTCACTCTAACCGTGCATTGGGGAATGATGCACAGAGACACCATAGATTTCTGCCACAGGCCTGCATTGCATCGGGCCCGGTCTCTTTCCTGGCATTTTCTGTGATGGTTCACGGGCGCTGGAGTGACCTCTAGCTTGACGCAGGAGAGTATGAAGTTCCGGAGGCCTCGGTTCAAATAGGATGTGGACGGGATGGAGCGGGTGCAGAGGAGAGCGACCAGGACGATCGGGGGCCTGGAGACCAAGAAGCCCTGCGAGGAAAGGTCGAGAGACTTCTTGGGAAGGTTCAGTCTGGAGAAGAGGAGGTTGAGGGGGGACAGGACGGCTCTCTCTTGAAGTATCTGAAGGGCTGTATTACTTAGAAGAGGGCAGGGAGCTGTTCCTGTTGGCAGCAGAGGAGAGGACTGGCAAGAATGGGCTTAAATTAAGGGCGGGAAGGTACCGGCTGGATCTTAGGAGAAACTTTTTGACAGTCAAGAGTTGGGCAACGGTGGAATCAGCTTCCTGGGGAGGTGTTGAGCTCCCCCTCCCTGGCAGTCTTCAAGCAGCGGCTGGACAAACCCTGGCCAGGCTGATCCTGTACTGAGCAGGAGGTTGGACTAGATGGCCTCTAGGGACCCCTTCTAGCTCTGTGATTCTGTGAAGTTCAGAGGAGGCGATGCTGGGCAAACGGCAGTCTCTGCTCTTGACACACACAAAGCTGCTTTGCACCAAATCGGAGCCTTGGTCCCTCAAGACCAGCCTTGTCTACTGAGACCTGCAGCTTGTCTCCAGGGTCTCAGGCAGAGGTCTTTCCCATCACCTCCTGCCTGGTCCTTTTAGCTGGATATGGCGGGGATGGAACTTGTGACCTTCTGCATGCCAAGCAGGTGCTCTGCCACTGAGCCACGGCCCCTCTTTACAGCTCTCCAGGGTCTCAGGCTGAGGTCTTTCCCATCACCTCCTGCCTGGTCCTTTTAACTGGAGATGCCGGGGATGGAACTTGTGACCTTCTGCATGCCAAGCAGGTGCTCTGCCACTGAGCCACGGCCCCTCTTTACAGCTCTCCAGGGTCTCAGGCTGAGGTCTTTCCCATCACCTCCTGCCTGGTCCTTTTAACTGGAGATGCCGGGGATTGAACCTGGGACCTTCTGCATGCCAAGCAGGTGCTCTGCCACTGAGCCACAGCCCCTCTTTACAGCTCTCCAGGGTCTCAGGCTGAGGTCTTTCCCATCACCTCCTGCCTGGTCCTTTTAGCTGGATATGGCGGGGATGGAACCTGGGACCTTCTGCATGCCAAGCAGAGTGCTCTGCCACTGAGCCACAGCCCCTCTTTACAGCTCTCCAGGGTCTCAGGCTGAGGTCTTTCCCATCACCTCCTGCCTGGTCCTTTTAGCTGGATATGGCGGGGATGGAACTTGTGACCTTCTGCATGCCAAGCAGGTGCTCTGCCACTGAGCCACGGCCCCTCTTTACAGCTCTCCAGGGTCTCAGGCGGAGGTCTTTCCCATCACCTCCTGCCTGGTCCTTTTTAACTGGAGATGCCGGGGATTGAACCTGGGACCTCCTGCATGCCTGTGGTGGATGCCAGCGTTCAACCCACGAGGGTCGGAGTCAGTGTTCCCTCTGAGTTAGTGTGAGCCTAGCTCACAGTTTCTTAGCCTCCAGTTCACACTTTTTTGTCTTAGCTCAGGAAGGATAGCTCCTACGGGGAGAGCACACAGTGGGCAAAGGGTGGTGTCGTGGTCAAGAGTGTTGTCCAGTTTGGTTAAGTGCGCGGACTGGGAGAACCGGGTTCGATTCCCCACGCCTCCACTTGCAGCTGCTGGTGTGACCTTGGGTCAGTCACAAGCTCTGGCACAGCTGTTCTCTCAAGGACAGTTTCTGTCAGAAGTTCTCTCAGCCCCACCTCCCTCACAGGGTGTCTGTTGTGGGGAGGGGAAGGGAAGGGAGTTTGTAAGCCGCTCTGAGACGCCTTTGGGCAGTGAAGGGCAGGGTATAAATCCAATCCCTTCTTCTTCTTCTTCTTCTTCTTCTTCTTCTACCTGGGAGACCCAATCTGCCAGGGAAGCTCGCTGGGTGACCTTGGGCCAGTCACAGGCTCTCGGCCTAACCTACCTCACAGGGTTGTCACGTGGATAAAATGGAGATGAGGAGGAGGTGTGAGCCGCTTTGGGTCCCCACTGAAGAGAAAGGCAGGGTAAAAGAATCAGGCAAATAAATGAAATGTTAAGAGGCTGGGTTGAAGGGCAAGAGGGAGCCAAGAGGTGTGGTTCTGTGCTGCCACCTAGTGGAGTTGAAGGGGAAAGGTCACACAGCCCCGCAGATATTGATGGGGAACCAGGGTGTGGGGCCTGACCTGAACGGCCCAGCCTGGCTCCATCTCATAATTCAGGGGCGATCTGACAAGACATCCAGCTCAATGCAAGAAAAGTTCAGAGGTGGTTTGCCATTGCCTGCCTCTGCCTCACAACTCTGGGCTTCCTTGGTGATCTCCCATCCAACTACTAACCAGGGCTGACCCTGCTTGGCCTCTGAGAGCCAGTTTGGTGAAGCAGTTAAGAAGAGGAGAAGAGATTGGATTTATACCCCGCCCTTCACTACCCAAAGGTGTCTCAGAGCGGCTTACAAACTCCTTTCCCTTCCCCTGCCCACAACAGACATCCTGTGAGGTAGGTGGGGCTGAGAGAGCTCTTGACAGAAACTGCTCTTTTTCAAGGACAGCTCTTATCAGAACTACGGCTTGCCCAAGGTCATCCAGCCAGGTGCAAGTGGAGGAGTGGGGAATCAAACCCGATTCTCCCAGATTAGAATCCGTGTCGTTTGGTGCCAGTTTGGTGTAGTGGCTAAGTGTGCGGACTCTAATCTGGGAGAACCGGGTTTGATTCCCCCACTCCTCCACTCGCAGCTACTGGATGACGTTAGGCAAGCCATAGTTCTGGCACAGCTGTCCTTGAAAAAGAGCAGTTTCTGTCAGAGCTCTCTCAGCCCCGCCTCCCTCCCAGGGTGTCTGTTGTGGGGAGGGGAAGGGAAGGGAGTTTGTAAGACGCTCAGAGACTCCCTTGGGTAGTGAAGGGTCGGGGTAGAAATCCAATTTCCTTCTTCTTCTGAGGTCATCAAGTCAGCCTGGGCTACTGCAGCTTGTGTCTGTCTTTTTATATATCTTTATGTGCTGTCAAGATGAAGCCGACTTAGTTTTCAAGATAGGATGCGATCCGGCTAGTCCGGGCCACCTGGGTCAAGGCAGGAGACGAACAGGGGTGGTTTGCCGTTGCCTGCCTCTGCGTAGCAACCCAGGACTTCCTTGGTGGTCTCCCACCCAAATACTTACCAGGACCGACCCTGCTTAGCTTCCGAGACCTGAGAAGACTGCAGCTTTTAAGGTCCCCTTGACTTGGCCCAGTTCTGCAACTACCCGAAGCCACCTTGCCCCGGGATGGCGGCTCCACCTTGAGAACCCTGACTCTACGGAGGAGGGTGTGCCTTCCTCTGCCACCGGCTCCCAAATGTCTTCGAGTCTCCTTCCTTCCCTGGCAGGATCCTCCTCCGACATTATCTCAGGAGTCACCTTGACGAGTTGGGACGTCAGCTGGTGCGATAAGTGATGGGCCTCTTGCGGCACCCGCCGAGCGCGCTCGTGAATATTCATGCCCCTCTCCGAGGAGAGAGAGAGAGAGAGAGTCTCCCTTCTCCTTCCCACGCCCAGAACTCGTCACGTAGAGACTTAATGACACTTTTGGCAGCTTTTCACATTTTGCTTTTAAAACAGAACCTTTCCCGCTATCCGACCACGGGCGGGGCCGGAGCGCCTTTCCTTCCGAAGACCTCTTGATGGCCGCAAAGTCTCCAGTCCAGAAAGCTCAAGTTTCCTCTCGGGAGGGTTCCCCCCCCCTTTTGGTGAAAGGATGCACATCAATCATTTGAAGGGCTGGCTCCGACGGGCAGGATACGCCGGGCCAGCCGGCAGTCGGGAGATGTGAATTATGCCAGCGTGCCATTAGATGGCATCGTTAACGTTGAAGGCCAACGCTGCATAATAAGGGACTTCGGAAGACGGGAGACGCCTAAGGAGGGGTGCTGGGCCCCGGGCTGTCCCTCAGGTGTCCTCCGAAGCACGGCCGCATGGTTTCCTTGAGGCCAAGCCTGAGCTTCAGAGTTTTGCTGTGGCTGTTTGTTCACAGTTTGAGAGCCAGTTTGGCGTCGTGGTTAGGAGCGCGGACTCTAATCTGGGAGAACCGGGTTTGATTCCCCACTCGTCCACATGCAGCTGCTGATGTGACCTTGGGTCAGTCACAAGTTCTCTCAGAGCTGTTCTCTCAAGGGCAGTTCTGGCAAGAGCTCTCTCAGCCCCACCTCCCTCCCAGGGTGTCTGTTGTGGGGAGGAGAAGGGAAAGGAGTTTGTGAGCCGCTCTGAGACTCCTTCGGGTAGTGAAGGGCGGGGGATAAATCCAATCTCTTCTTCTTCACCACAGGAATGTCACGCTCAGAGTTCTGAGTCCGGGACCCAGGTTAAAACACGATTGAGAGAGTCTGACGAAGCAAGCAATGATGCAGCTGCAGCAGCAGCAGAACTGGAAGCAGGAGACGGCCAGTTCCACCGCGGGCCTGAGGGAAGACCCTTGGGGTCCCGATCCGGCCCCCGGGCTGCATGTTTTTAGCACCCCTGCTCTTAATGGTCGGCCAATGAGGGGCAGAGGCTATCTGCACAGAACTCAGCGACAGCTACAACCCCGCCCTAAAATCCCTTAAGCACGTTTCGAGATCGAATCTTCTCATGCCTGGAGGTTTATAAGATTATGAATGGGACTGAGCAGGCTGAGAAAGAAGTCCTTTTCTCCCTTTCTCACAAGACAAGAACTCGTGGGCCCTCCATGAAATTGCTGAGCAGTCGAGTTAGAACAGATAAAAGGAAGTCCTTCTTCACCCAAAGAGTGATTAACACGTGGAATTCACTGCCACAGGAGGTGGTGGCAGCTACAAGCATGGGCGGCTTCAAGAGGGAATTAGATAAACATATGGAGCAGAGGTCCATCAGTGGCTATTAGCCACAGGGTATAGATGGGAATTCTAAGTCTGGGGCAGGTGATGCACTCTGTTCTTGGTGCTGGAGGGGGCAACAGTGGGAGGGGGCTTCTAGTGTCCTGGCCCCATTGCTGGACCTCCTGATGGCACCTGGTATATTTTGGCCACTGTGTGACAGAGTGTTGGCTGGATGGGCCATTGGCCTGATTCAACATTGGCTTCTCTTATGTTCTTAAATCACTGGTTGGCTGGCGCTCTCCAACTTGAGTGGTGCACGGAGACACATGAAGCTGCCTACACTATCAGACTGCCGGTCCGCCTCACAGAAACGTACAGCTGGAAGGGGCTTGGGGGTCACCTAGTCCAACCCCCAGCGCGACACAGGAAATCCATTCTTTCCTCCATCCCCGACTCCACCAGTGACCTCTGCTCCTTCTCCAGACGAAGGCGAAAAAGCCTCCAGGATCTCTGGGCCAATCAGGCCTGGAAGGAAATTCCTTCCTGACCCCAAAGTGGCGATCGGCATTCCCCTGAGCGTGTCAGAAAGGGCCACGAGAACTGAGCACTGAGGCCGCCCTTCCTGCCCTCCCTCTCGTGATCTGCCCAAATTCACAGAATCGGCATGGCTGTCAGGTGGCCATCCAGCCTCTGCTCGAAAACCTCCAGAGAAGGAGAGCCCGCCGCCTCCCGAGGAAGCCCGTTCCACTGAGGAACCGCTCTCACTTGCCAGGAAGTCCTTCCTGATGTTTTTATTTCATCGCAACCCATTAAATCATGGCGAGCGGTCTACTCAGACTGGACAGCCGCTCTCCAGGGTCTCAGGTGGAGGTCTCTCTCATCACCCACTTCCCGGTGATTCTGAATGGAGATGCTGGGGATTGAACCTGGGATCTTCTGCGTGCTGAGCGGAGGCACTTCCACTGAGTGATAGCCCCTCACCAAAACACAAAGCTGCCTTATACTGAATCATCAAGGTCAGTATTGTCTACTCAGACTGGCAGAGGCTCTCCAGGGTCACAGGCAGAGGTCCTTCCCATCACCTACTACCTGATCCTTTTTAACTGGAGGTGCCGGGGCTTGAACCTGGGAGCTTCTGCAGGCTGAGCAGAGGCTCCACCACTGAACCACGGCCCCTCCTTATAGCTCTCCAGGGTCTCAGGCAGAGGTCTTTCCCATCACCTCCTGCCTGGTCCTTTTTAACTGGAGATGTCGGGGATTGAACCTGGGACCTTCTGCATGCCAAGCAGAGGCTCTGCCACTGAGCCACAGCCCCTCTTTACTTCTTTCCAGGGTCTCAGGCAGAGGTCTTTCCCATCACCTCCTGCATGGTCCTTTTTAACTGGAGATGCCAGGGATCGAACCTGGGGCCTTCTGCATGCCAAGCAGAGGCTCTGCCACTGAGCCACGGCCCCTCTTTACAGCTCTCCAGGAGTTCAGGTGGAGGTCTTTTCCATCACCTCCTGCCTGGTCCTTTTAACTGGAGATGCCGGGGATTGAACCTGGGGCCTTCTGCATGCCAAGCAGAGGCTCTGCCACTGAGCCACGGCCCCTCTTTACAGCTCTCCAGGAGTTCAGGCGGAGGTCTTTTCCATCATCTCCTGCCTGGTCCTTTTAACTGGAGATGCTGGGGATTGAACCTGGGACCCTTCTGCATACAAGGCAGAAGCTCTTCCGCCGAGCCACGGCCCAGTGTGAAAATAACTCCAGTTTACCACAGGCAAGAGTTGAAGGGGTGGCAGAAATGTTTTTTATTATTCTTCACAACTGGTCCGGACTTCTCCGGTTCTCTGGGAAAAACGGCGTGAACTGGTTTAATGATCTTACTAGAGCGCTGCCTTGACACTCCCACCCAAGAGAGAAGAGCCCCTTGGCAGAGAGAGGAAAGCTGGATTGAAAGAGAATCTCTGTCTCCTCCCGCCCCGACTACTGCCACCACCCTCAATCCCTCTACAAACATTCTAGGTTTGTTTCCCGGACTCCCGGAGATGACGGGCTCCACTCTAGGAGCTGTGAAAACAGATGGCTCGGAGCAGACTGCTTCTGCGCTTCGGTTTCTCCCACCCATAATCCTCCTTGGGGCCCGCGGGGGGCCTCCGGTGTCACGGAGCGGTGGTGGACGCTTTCAAGGCCTCTTGCTTGGCCAGCCAATGCTTGTGCCTCTTCGTCTTGGGCAGCAGGAACGTCACCACCGACATGGGCACCCGGACGGTGTCGAGGCCGTTGACCTGTCAAGGCACAAGGGGACAGAGGTGGGACCGGAACCCCAGCCGGCGGTCTGGGCCTCCGCGGCGAAGGTGACCGCGCGACGTCGGCCACCTCAAGTCCGACGAGGTGGAAAAGCGACTGATCAATGTTTTAAGTAAACCAAATAGCCCGGACTCCCGTGAAAGACAGAAAAGAGCCAGAGTCCAGCAACGCCTTAAAGACTAACAACAATTTGTGGCAGGGGAGGAGCTTACGTGAGTCACGGCTCACTTCTTCAGAAACGACGGCTGAGGGGTGACATGATCGAGGTTTATAAGATTATGAATGGGATTGAGCAGGTTAGGAAAGAAGTACTTTTCTCCCTTTCTCACAAGACAAGAACTCGTGGGCACTCCATGAAATGGCTGAGCAGTCGGGTTAGAACAGATAAAAGGAAATACTTCTTCACCCAAAGAGTGATGAACACGTGGAATTCACTGCCGCAGGAGGTGGTGGCAGCTACAAGCATGGACAGTTTCAAGGGGGAATTAGATAAACATCTGGAGCAGAAGTCCATCAGTGGCTGTTAGCCAGAGGGTATAGATGGGAACTCTCCGTCTGGGGCAGGTGATGCACTCTATTCTTGGTGTCGGGGGGGGGGTGGGCAGCAGTGGGAGGGCTTCTAGTGTCCTGGCCCCACTGCTGGACCACCTGATGGCACCTGGTATATATTGGCTGCTGTGTGACAGAGTGTTGGACTAGATGGGCCATTGGCCTGATTCAACATTGGCTTCTCTTATGTTCTTATGTTCTTATGTATCTTCGGGTATCTGAAGAAGTGAGCAGTGGAACGCAAAAGCTCCCACCCCTGCTACGAATTTGGTCAGTCTTTTTTTTTTATATAATTTTTTAATTAAAATTTTCACACAACAACAGCCTATAATGGCAGGAAACCCAGAAAGGGGGAAAAAAATCAAATAGCGTATGTATAGTGACCCCCAACTAAAACTTCCAACAGATTAGTAAAGGTAAAGGTCTCCCCTTGCTCGAAAGTCAGTCGAATTCGACTCTAGGGATGCGGTGCTCGTCTCCCGTTTCCAAGCCGAAGAGCCGGCGCTGTCCGAAGACATCTCCGTGGTCACGTGGCTGGCGCGACTAGATGCCGAGGCGCACGGAACGCTGTTACCTTCCCACTGAAGTGGTCCCTATTTAGCTACTTGCAATCTCTTGCTTTCGAACTGCTAGGCTGGCAGGAGTCCAAAAGATTAGTGAGCCTTAAAGATACAACAGGTTCTGATCATAACGGTTATTTGGGATACGACCCCCTTCAGCTAAATAAATCTGCTCAGTCTTGAAGGTGTTCCTGGACTGAGGAACTTGGGGATGTTTAGTCTGGAGAAGAGGCGGTTGAGGAGGGGGCGACATGATCGCTCTCTTGAAGTATCGGAAGGGCTGTCGCTTAGAGGAGGGCGGGGAGCTGTTCCTGTGGGCAGCAGAGGAGAGGACTCGCAAGAATGGCTTTAAATTCAGGGCGGGAAGGTACCGGCTGGATATTAGGAGAAACTTTTCTACAGTCAGTTGCGCCACAGTGGAACCAGCAGCCAGGGGAGGCGGTGAGCTCCCCCTCCCTGGCAGTCTTTAAGCAGCGTCTGGACAAACCCTTGTCAGGGATGCTCTAGACTGACCCTGCATGGAGCAGAGGGCTGGACTAGATGGCCTCTAGGGCCCCTCCCGGCTCCGTTGTGATTCTACGATCCTATGACTCTTGCTCGTTGCTTTCGCTGCGGACAAACTAATGCGGCTGCCCATCTCGATTTATCCCGGGACCAAAGTCTGATTAAACCACGAGATCGGACGTGCGTCTGCCGCACTGTGCACAGAATCGATCCCCACGGGTGACTGAGCGCCCCGCTCGGGTACAAAATTGCACCGAGATGCTGCGGGACCCAGGATAAACCTTAGCCCCGCAGTTCGTGCAGAGGGCAGAGTCCTTACCGTGACTTCACACCAGTATTCGCCGTACCGGGTAATGGGCTCGTCCGGCAGCTTCACGGCATACGGGGGTACCGCAACCTTGAGCTGCAAACAGCGGGACACAGGAAGCTGTTATGTCAGGGATTATCATGAAAGGGATTGAGAGCAAAACGGCTGATATTATCATGCCCCTGTACAGATCTATGCTGCGGCCTCATTCGGAATACTGTGTACAGTTCGGTTATGTATTTTACATTATTATATGCTTCCCCGTGTGTAACTCTGCCATACAATAAATAAATACACACGTACAGTTCTGGTCCCCGTATATAAACAAGGATATGAAAGAGCTGGAAAAAGAAGAAGAGATTGGATTTATATCCTGCCCTTCACTACCCGAAGGAGTCTCAGAGTAGCTTACAATCCCTTTCCCCGCCCCTCCCCACAACAGACACCCTGTGAGGTCGGTGGGGCTGAGAGAGCTCTCCCGAGAACTGCCCTTGAAAGAACAGCTCTGAGAGAACTTGTGACTGACCCAGCGTCATACCAGCAGCTGCATGTGGAGGAGTGGGGAATCAAACCCGGTTCTCCCAGATTAGAAGAAGAAGAAGAGTTTGGATTTATACCCTGCCTTTCACTGCCCAAAGGCGTCTCAGAGCGGCTTACAAACTCCTTTCCCTTCCCCTCCCCACAACAGACACCCTGTGAGGTCGGTGGGGCTGAGAGAACTTCTGACAGAAACTGTCCTTGAGAGAACAGCTGTGCCAGAGCTTGTGACTGACCCAAGGTCACATCAGCAGGTGCAAGTGGAGGAGTGGGGGAATCAAACCCGGTTCTCCCAGATAAGAGTCCGCGCACTTAACCACTACACCAAGCTGGAGTCCACACTTCTAACCACTACAACAAACTGGAACAGAGGAGATCAACCAAAGTGACGAAGGGATTGGCGCTCCTTCCCTCTTTGGAAAGGCTGAAGAGTCTGGGACTTTCCAGTTGAGAAAAGAGAAGACTAAGGGGGGACATGAGAGAGGTTTATAAAATTACTAGGAATAAGGCCCGTTGTGGAAATAAATACAACGAGCTCTAGAAAGAGGCTCTGGGCGGGTGCCCTGGCCTTGGGCACTCAGCGTCAATTTGCTGTGGTGACCTCAGCAAGGTATAATGACACAGCGCTTACGGTTTTCTCCAGGGGAACTGATCTCTGCCATCTGAAGAGCAGTTGTAATTCTGAGTGATCGCCAGCCCTCCCCTGGAGATTGGCAACAACAGTTCCCCAGGAGGAAGCGGCTGGTTTGGAGGGTGGAGTCTATGGCATTGCACCTGTATGAGGCCCCCCAAACCCCACCTTCTCCAGGCTCCACCCCTCAAGGAATTTCCCAATCTGGAGGTGGCAATCCTATCTCCTTCCCAGCCAACCACTGGCATATCTTTATCTGCTCTTCTGACTTCAGCTTTCCATCTCCCCCCCTCCCCAACCTGGAGCCTCTACCTTAACTCATTTAACCATTTCATAATTTATTAGTATTATAATGTCAGCACCTTTTAATGTTGAATTGTTTTATGTGGTTTTAGGATTATTTAAATTGTCTATCCGTTGTTTTATTCCTATTGTTAAGGCACCCTGGGCCAGCTCAGGCTGGGAGGGCGGGGTATAAATCTGATAATAAATAAATAAAAATATAATGACACAGAGTCCACCATTTTCTCCAGGGGAACTGATCTCCGTCACCTGGAAAGCAGTTGTAATTCTGAGTGATTTCCAGCCCTCACCTGGAGATTGGCAACAACGGTTCCCCAGGAGGAAATGGCTGTTTTGGAGGTTGGAATCAATGACATTGTACCTGTCTGTGGTCCCATCCCTCCTCAAACTCCACCCTCTCCAGGCTCCACCCCTCAAATCTCCAGAAATTTCCCAACCTGGAGTTGGCAACCATATTCTTCCCATCCAACCATCAACTTACCTTTATCTGCCCCTCTGACTTCAGCTTTCCATCTCCTCACCACTACCTGAAGCCTCTACCTAGGGGACCGCAATGGGGACCTCAGCAGGGTATAATGACACAGAGTCTGCACTGCAAAGCAGTCGTTTTCTCCAGGGAAACTGAGCTCTGTCATCTAGAGAGCAGTTGTAATTCTGAGTGATCTCCAGCTCTCACCCGGAGAATGGCAGCAATGGTTCCCCAGGAGAAAATAACTGCTTTGGAGGGTGGACTTTGTGGCATTCTATCCAGTTCAGACGTGTTCCCTTCCCAAACCCTGGCTTCCATAGACTCCACCACAAAATATCCAGGAATTTCCCAACCTGGAGCTAGCAACCCTAGTCAGGACTGGCCCCAATGAGTTCCCCACAATGATCTGGAAAGGGCCTCTTGGCTTTGCCTTTTTACTGACAGAACCAAGCTTGGTTGCCTAGCAACAGCCACTGAGGGAAAAGTTAGTCTCACAGGAGCCAAGCAGGAGAACTGACTTCGTCAGGAGAGACAGCCATTTTGGCAGTTTATTCTGAGAGGAACAGTGGCTATTCAGCAGTGGGAGGGGAAAAGGAGCAGACCTAGCACCCAGCCAATGGCATGTGAGCACTCTTGATTGGCAGTTGATGGGCCAATGGCTGATGGAGTGCACAGCACAGCCAATGGGAGAGCTGGAAAGTGCCAATGCATTAGGGCAATTATATATATCAGATGCACGGGGTGGACAAAGAGAACTTTTTCTCCCTCTCCCAAAATATAGAACTCGAGGGCATCCAATGAAACTGATGGGCAGGAGGTTCAGGATGAACAAAAGGAAACACCTCTTTACACAAAGGATGATGAAAATGTGGAATTCTCTGCCAGAGGATGTAGTGATGGCCACAGGTGTAGACTGCTTTAAAAGGGGATTAGATGGAGGAGAAGTCTATCAGCGGCTACCAGCCACGGTGTCTGAGGGGTACCTCCACATTCAGAGGCCGTCAACCATCGAATCCCAGAGTCAGGAGACAACATCAGGGGAAGGCCTCGGCCTCTCTGCCCTGTTGTTGGCCCTTCAGAGGAACTGGTCGGCCACTGTGTGAGATTGGAGGCTGGACTAGAGGGACTCTCACTGGTCTGATCCAGCAGGGCTCTTCTTATGAGGGGACATTTTTACAGCTCAGCTGAGAAGATGTGTCTGTTGGAGGATAAGTCTATTGGAGGATAGGTCGATCAATGGCTACTGGCCATGGTGACTGAGGGGAATCTTCACATTCAGAGGCACTAAACCTCTGAACCCCAGAGCCAGGAGGCAACATCAGGGAATGGCCTTGGGCTCTGTGCCCTGTTGTTGGCCCTCCAGAGGAACTGGTTGGCCACTGGGTGAGACAGGAGGCTGGACTAGGTGGATCCTCCCTGGTCTGATCCAGCAGGGCTCTTCTGACGTTCTCCTCAGGGGAAGGCCTTGGCCTCTCTCCCCTGTTGGTGGCCCTTCAGAGGAACTTGTCAGCCACTGTGTGGGGCAGGAGGCTGGACTAGATGGACCCTCCCTGGTCTGGCCCAGCAGGGCTCTTCTGACGTTCTCCTCAGGGGAAGGCCTCGGCCTCTCTGCCCTGTTGTTGGCCCTTCAGAGAAACTGGCTGACCACTGTGAGACAGGATGCTGGACTAGATGGACCTTCACTGGTCTGATCCAGCAGGGCTCTTCTGATGTTCTTATCTGGGAAAGACAGCCCATGCCTCATAGCCTACCTTTGCTGAATTCACATGAACACAGATGAAGCTGCCCTACAATGAACCAGACTTTTGGTCTGTCCAGGTCAGTATTGTCTACTCAGGCTGGCAGCGGCTCTCCAGGGTCTCAGGCGGAGGTCAATCACACTGCCAGATCCGTTAACTGGAGATACCAGGGATTGAACCTGAGATCTTCTGCAGGCCAAGCAGGGGCCCTTCCACTGAGCCACGGCCCCTCCCCCCAAATCTAAAAGTAGGTATGAAGTAAAAAAGAGTACGGCGAGGCTCACGCTTTTGAGGAAATGGCGGGCGACAATCGCAGGGGTCAGTTCCCACTTTACGTTGTTCCTCATCCCCACCTCTAGGTGGCAGCTCTGCAGGAAACGTATCGTCTAGAGGGAAAGCACAGCGGGGAATCGTTAGAAGGCGCTCCCGAGAGACTCAACTCTATGGTGCCGGTGACCATGAGCCTTCAGAAGCAGTTTTGTCGAGGCGCTGGGAGAAACAATCAGAGAGCTGTACCTCTGCCCACATTCATTCTGGGCCTCTGGGTAGCTCCTTAAGGTCCTGAACCCTGAAGAAGATGGAAAGGACGGTGGAACTGGTTGGCCAACGTGTGAGACTCGATGCGGGGCTAGATGGACCACTGGTCTGATCCAGCAGGGCTCTTCTGAGGTTCTTATGAAGGCCGCGGGCCTCTCTGCCCTGTTGTTGTCCCTCCAGAGTAACTGGTTGGCCACTCTGTGAGACGGGATGCTGGACTAGATGGACTATTGGTCTGATCCAGCAGGGCTGTTCTGAGGTCCTCATGACCTCAGAACAGCCTCTCTGCCCTGTTGTTGGCCCTCCACAGGAACTGGTTGGCCAGTGTGGGAGACAAGATGCTAGACTAGGTGGCCCCTCATTGGTCTGATCCAACAAGGATCTTCTGATGTTCTTATGAAGGCCTTGGCCTCTGCCCTGTTGTTGACCATCCAGAGGAACTGGCCACTGTGTGAGACAGGAGGCTGGACTAGATGGACCCTCACTCATCTGATCCAGCAGGGCTCTTCTGAGGTTCTTATCAGGGGAAGGCCTCGGCCTCTCTGCCCTGTTGTTGGCCCTCCAGAGTAATTGGTTGGCCACTGTATGAGACACGATGCAGGCCTAGATGGACCACTGGTCTGATCCAGCAGGGCTCTTCTGAGGTTCTTATGAAGGCCTTGGGCTTCCCTGCCCTGTTGTTGGCCCTCCAGAGTAACTGGTTGGCCACTGTGTGAGATACGATGCGGGGCTAGATGGATCACTGGTCTGATCCAGCAGGGCTCTTCTGAGGTTCTTATGAGGGCCGAGGGCCTCCCTGCCCTGTTGTTGGCCCTCCAGAGTAACTGGTTGGTCACCGTGTGAGACAGGATGCAGGCCTAGATGGACCACTGGTCTGATCCAGCAGGGCTCTTCTGAAGTTCTTATGAAGGCCTTGGCCTCTCTGCCCTGTTGTTGTCCCTCCAGAGGAACTGGTTGGCCCCTGTGTGAGACAGGATGCTGCACTGGTTGGAGCCTCAGCGGTCTGATCCAGCAGGGCTGTTCTGAGGTTCTCATGAAGGCCTCGGCCTCTCTGCCCTCTTGTTGTCCCTCCAGAGGAACTGGTTGACCACTGTGGGAGACGGGATGCAGGCCTAGATGGACCACTGGTCTGATCCAGCAGGCTTCTTACATTCTTCTGGCCAAGTGGTGATTAGCCAGTGCCAGCTGGCCAAGGAAGAAACGGCTACAAAACAATGATCTCTAGCCAGACCTTGCAAGCTAAGCAGGGTCGGCCCTGGTTAATACTTGGATGGGAGACCACCGAGGAAGTCTAGAGTTCCTATGCAGAGGAAGGCTATGGCAGCCCACCTCTGTTAGTCTCTTTCCTTGAAAACCTTACAGGATTGCCTTAAGTCAGTAGAGACTTGGTTGTATTTTACACACACAGATGTGAAGCCGCCTTAGACTGAATGGAAGAGAAGAAGAAGAAGAAGAAGAAGAGATTGGATTTACACCCCGCCCCTCACTACCCAAAGGAGCCTCAGAGCGGCTTACAAACTCCTTTCCCTTCCCCTCCCCACAACAGACACCCTGTGAGGGCAGGTGGGGCTGAGGGAACTTCTGACAGAAACTGTCCTTAAGAGAACAGCTGTGCCAGAGCTTGTGACTGACCCAAGGTCACACCAGCAGGTGCAAGTGGAGGAGTGGGGGAATCAAACATGGTTCTCCCAGATAAGAGTCCGTGTACTTAACCACTACACCAAACTGGCTCTCCTGCCAAGTGTCTCAGAGCGGCTTAAAAGCTCCTTTCCCTTCCCCTCCCCACGACAGACACCCTGGGAGGCAGGTGGGGCTGAGAGAGCTCTCTCTCGAGAACTTCTCCCGAGAGAACAGCTCTGAGAGAACTTGCCACTGACCCAAGGTCACACCGGCAGCTGCATGTGGAGGCATGGGGGGACTCGAACCCGGTTCCTCCCAGATTAGAGTCTCCGCTCCTAACCGCGACACCAGACTGGCTTCAAACTGCCCCTTCGACAGGAGTAACTAGACCCCGCTCACCTTTATGCCACTGAGCGTCTGGGATTTCGCCAGCTTCCCTTCCTGAAGTAGCTATTGGCGGCGGGGGGGGGGAGAAAAGTGAGGGAGACACGTCAAACAAAGGAAGGACAAACAGGAAAAGAGTCATTTTTCATATATTGATTTTACTGAGACCAAAAACAGATTCCAAAAATGAACTGACGTGATGCCGCTGCCTTCCCAAATCCACCACAGCTCGCTGACGGTGGTTCTAAAAGGATGCAGGTCAGCAGGTAAAGGAGAGGAAACAGAAGGGGTGGGGAAATATATCAAGGCTTCCCAACGTAGTGCCCACTGAAGGCTTTCCTTCAGTGGGCACTACGTATCAAGAAGCTTTTGATACAGTTCCTCACCAAAGGCTCCTAAGTAAGCTCAATGGTCATGGGATAAAAGGACAAGTCCTCTTGTGGATCAAAAACTGGCTTATAAATAGAAAACAGAGAGTGAGTATAAATGGGAAACTTTCCCAGTGGAGGGTGGTAAGCAGTGGGGTACCACAGGGATCGGTACTCGGTCCGATGCTTTTTAACTTGTTTATTAATGATTTGGAATTGGGAGTAAGCAGTGCAGTGGCTAAATTTGCAGGTGACACGACGTTGTTCAGGGTGGTGAAAACCAGGGAGGAGTGTGAGGCACTCCAAGGGGATCTGTCGAGGACGGGTGAGTGGGCGTCAACGTGGCAAATGGGGTTCAATGTGGCCAAGTGCAAAGTGATGCACATTGGAGCCAAAACTCCTAAATATAAATACACGTTGATGGGGTCTGAATTGGCAGAGACGGACCAAGAGAGAGATCTTGGAGTCGTAGTGGATAACTCAATGAAAATGTCTAGACAGTGTGTAGCTGCAATAAAGAAGGCCAACGCTATGATGGGGATTATTAGGAAGGGAGTTTGAAACAAATCAGCCAGTATCATCATGCCCCTGTATAAATCATTGGTGCGACCTCATTTGGAGTACTGTGTACAGTTCTGGTCACCACATCTCAAAAAGGATATTATAGCATTGGAAAAAGTGCAGAGAAGGGCAACTAGAATGATAAAAGGGTTGGAACACCTTCCCTATGAAGAAAGGTTAAAAGGCTTGGGGCTCTTTAGCTTGGAGAAACGACGGCTGAGGGGTGACATGATCGAGGTTTATAAGATTATGCATGGGATTGAGCAGGTTGAGAAAGAAGTCCTTTCTCCTGTCACACAATACAAGAACTCGTGGGCACTCCATGAAATTGCTGAGCAGTCGGGTTAGAACAGATAAAAGGAAATACTTCTTCACCCAAAGAGTGATTAACATATGGAATTCACTGCCACAGGAGGTGGTGGCAGCTGCAAGCATGGACAGTTTCAAGAGGGAATTGGATAAACATCTGGAGCAGAAGTCCATCAGTGGCTATTAGCCACAGGGTATAGATGGGAACTCTCAGTCTGGGGCAGGTGATGCACTCTATTCTTGGTGCTGGGGGGGGCAGCAGTGGGAGGGCTTCTGGTGCCCTGGCCCCACTGCTGGACCTCCTGATGGCACCTGGTATATTTTGGCCACTATGAGACAGAGTGTTGGACTAGATGGGCCGTTGGCCTGATTCAACATTGGCTTCTCTTATGTTCTTGGTGCCCAACCAAGGGCTTTCAGGAACCGGGCAGGGCCCGTCAGGGCTTTTTCCCAGAAAGCTTCTGAATAGGTACTGGAGATCTGATTGGCTGTGCAGAGTTTTGAAAATGTTGCTTTGGAGGTGGAGGAGGTTGGATTTATACCCCACCCTTCACTACCTGAAGGAGTCTCAGAGTGGCTTACAAACTCCTTTCCCTTCCGCTCCCCACAACAGACACCCTGTGAGGTAGGTGGGGCTGAGAGAGCTCTGAGAGAACTGCCCTTGAGAGAACCGCTCTGAAAGAACTTGTGACTGACAAGGTCACACCAGCAGCTGCATGTGGAGGAGTGGGGAATCAAATCCAGTTCTCCAGATCAGAACAAAAAGAGATTGGATTTATACCCTGCCCTTTACTACCCGAAGGAGTCTCACAGCAGGTTACGATCTCCTTTCCCCTTCCTCTCCCCACCGCAGACACCCTGTGAGGTAGGTAGGGCTGAGAGAGCTCTGAGAGAACTGCCCTTGGGAGAACCGCTCTGAAAGAACTTGTGACTGACCCAGGGTCACACCAGCAGCTGCATGTGGAGGAGTGGGGAAATCAAACCCCGTTCTCCCAGATCAGAGTCCATGCTCTTAACCCCTACCCCAAACTGGCAGCTGCCACCACAGCTCAAAGATCTTCACTGTGTGATAGAAGCTAATCTCTGGCGGCCATTTTGTCACTGGCTCCACCCCTTGCGGCATCCATTTTGTGGCACCCACCATTCTCTATCAGAATTCCAAGGGGACTTGCTGGCTCAAAAAAAAAAGGCTGGGGACCCCTGAAATACAAGGACCTCTCGCTTCTCCCCAAGGGCCTGGTCTGGGAATTGCAGGTGTTTCTGAACAATGCAATTCACCACAGCGTGCCGGGCTTACCTTCAATTCTTCCTCAAACATCTTCTTGTTTTCGGGAGATGGGTAAACGGCCAGGTTGTTGGCCAGGAGCTTGTTGCGACCGTAGGACTTGTCGACCAAAACGACGTCGCCGCGGGCTCCCAAACCTGCGAACAGAAACGGTGGAAGGTTCGTGGCCTCCGGCGGGCCGAACTTTCCTGATGACGCGGTCCTAAGAGAAGCGAACCAGAATGTACACCATAGAATCATAGAACGTTAGAGCTGGAAGGGACCTTGCAGGTCATCTAGTCCAACCCCCTGCACTCTGCAGGAGCACAGCCGAAAGAGAGCCCTACATACCTACAACATATCCAAAAGATGGTCGTCCGGCCTCCGCTTGAAAACGTCCAGGGAAGGAGCATCCACCACCTCCCGAGGCAGTCTGTCCCACTGCTCAGCCACTCTTACAGTTAGGAAGTTTCTCCAGATATTTAGCTGGTAACGACTCCCTTGTAATTCCCACCCATTAGATCTAGTCTTGCAGTCCAGAGCCAGAGAGAATAGATCTGCTCCATCTTCTACGTGACAGCCCTTCAGATATTTGAAGACTGCCATCACGTCCCCTCTAAGCCTTCTCTTTCCCAGGCTAAACAGACCCAACTCTTTCGGCCTGTCCTCGTAAGACTTGGATTCCAACTCTCTCACCGTCCTGGTGACCACATATTTCCTCTTTGATGCAACGAGGGACCAACCATTTGGCTACTTGTGTGTGTGTGTGGGGGGAGATCAGCGATGCCTCCCCCGTGGGTCCCCTTTTTATTTATTCATTTTCATTCCCTTCATGTATACCCTCCTTTGGAGCTGCGGTGGCTCAAGTGGTTAAGACGCTGAACTGCCGGCT